>CAIGQQ010030823.1:1309887-1335981 GCA_903798035.1 Danio albolineatus | reverse complement strand
GGCCCAGCCGGGGATCGAACCAGCGACCTTCTTGCTGTGAGGCGAACTTGCTAACCACTCGGCCACCGTGGCGCCCATTATGCAAATTTAATATAACTGATTAGAAACGAAACAGATGAGTTATAAAAAGGGTAATATTAGCTATATGAACCAAAATCGCTCTTTGTTCCAGGCTGTAAACACCTTTTTTTCTGCTGTGAAGTTGGCCATTTTAACAGTGGGCTCAATCGAAATTTTCTCCACATGGAGCCAGGACTGGCGACGCGGTGGCGCAGTAGATAGTGCTGTCGCCTCACTGCAAGAAGGTCGCTGGTTCGAGCCTCGGCTGGGTCAGTTGGCATTTCTGTGTGGAGTTTGCATGTTCTCCCCGTGGTTGCGTGGGTTTCCTCCGGGTGCTCCGGTTTCCCCCACAGTCCAAAGACATGCGGTATAGGGGAATTGGGTAAGCTAAGTGTATGTGTGTGAATTTCAATTCAATTCGCCTTTATTTGTATAGCGCTTTTACAATGTAGATTGTGTCAAAGCAGCTTCACATAGAAGCTTATAGTAGATAGAAAATTAAAAGTGTCAGTTCAGTGTTGTTTAATATTCAATACTGAGAGTCCAAACACAGAAGCGTAATCCATCAGTGCGCAGCTCTAGCTTCAGTCTAGGTCCAGGATTATAAAACCTTGAAATCGTCTCGTCATGGGTCTTGGATCGCATCCGTGGCACTGCAGTCTCTGGGGGCCTCGGGATGAGTATCCCCAGGTGGAGATAATATGAATGAGAATGTGTGGATGTTTCCCAGTGATGGGTTGCAGCTGGAAGGGCATCTGCTGCGTAAAAGAAATGTTGGCAGTTCTTTCCGCTGTGGCGACCCCGGATTAATAAAGGGACTAAGCCGACAAGAAAGTGAATGAATGGAGACAGGACTAGCGGTATTTCGATGAATTGCAGTCTCTGTTACTTCCGTATTGGCTTCCCGAGGGTTGCCGCTTGGTTCACACTAGCTAAAGGTACTATACTCTGACGTTAAACGAACCCGGATGCTGACCAAAAGTGCTAGTGTGAAAGCACCCTAAATATCTCCCGTAACAAAATAAAAGTCGCTAGATTTGACGCTAATCGCTGTTTAAAAAAATTATCACTAACAGGCTTTGAAATGTTGCTAAATATAGCGACAAACTCGCAACACTGTTGACAATTAATCAATTTTTGAATAAACATTTGCATCCCTACTAGGCATGGGCCGGTATAAGATTCTGACGGTGTGATAACCTTGGGTAAAAATATCCCGGTTTCACGGTATGACGGTATTGTGTTTATTGTTCTAAAATATATTCTTTTTAAATGTCTGGCTAAAAAACAAAACCTTTTTCCCCTTGGAACATAATTCCAAGAGTTCACACTGAGCTGATGATTGATTATAAAGCTTGTTTGGCATGCTGTCCCGGGAGAGAGCCCTGAACTCATAAGATCCTCGAGCCTGGGGCTCCCTCCCGTTTGCAAGGTGAGAGGGGAGTTTGAGCTCAGGTAGATCTGGAGAACTCCCCTGCGGGTAGCTAATGAACAGATAGTGATCGCTCTTCAGAGATAACTACTTACTAGGAGCATGTCTATGGTGCCGATTTGGATTAGTCGATTAACTTAAGCTGCATGTTTTTTTGACGGTGGGAGTAAACCGGGGAACCCCACCTGAGCACGGGGAGAACGTGCAAACTCCACACAGAAACATCAGCTGGCTTGGTAAGGTCTAAAACCAGTGACGTTCTTGCTGTGAGGCAACAGTGCTAACCACTGGGCCACCGTGCCACACATCTAGGAAAGGAGGAGGAGTAGGGGTGGAAGGGGGATTCTTCAAAACGAAGATGGCTGTGATATGGAGCTTAGGGTATTTATAGTGGCTTAGGACTCATCTGATTGGTGAATCATGAATTGGATAATGCGGGACCAGCTGCGAGCAATCATCTGTACGTGATCCTCTCGAAATTAGTTTATAAATAAACTTCACATATTTTATTTTGAGAAACATTTAAAGTATTTTGGGGCTGTAAACATGTCAGGCTAAATAATTCAAGTGAATCAATGACTTCTGCTGCCTTCATTAGTTTCAAAAACACAAATTTCTTTACAATTTACACCTAAAAAAAAAAAAAAAAAAAGTAAATAAAAAATCTTACACATACCTTAGTAACGGTATAGCAGAAATTTTTGGTGGTATGGAAACCTTGACTTTCCCAAACCGCGGTATACCTTGAAAACGATTATCGTCCCATACCTAATCCCTACTTCCCATTTCTCTCCTAAAATTTCCTTTTGTACTTAATTTTCAGACATGATTGTGAAGGAGGAGGAGACGGAAGAACTGAGTGAAGATATAAAGGACCACCTTAGTGTTCATACAAACGAGAAAATACACTCGTGCTCTTGGTGTGGGAAGAGTTTCATACAGCAGTCGCATTTACGAAAACACCAGAGGATCCACACCGGAGAGAAACCGTGCACGTGTCCTCAGTGTGGGAAGAGTTTCTCAAAACCATCCAACCTCTATCTACACCTGAAGATCCACACCGGAGAGAAACCACACAAATGTGACCAATGCGGCAAAACGTTTTTGAGGCCTTCTGTGCTGAAGATCCATCTCAGGCTTCATTCAGACGAGAAGCCTCATTCGTGCTCTGAGTGTGGGAAGAGGTTTTCACAGCGGTCACAATTAAAAGACCATCAGCACGTCCACACGGGCGTGAGAGAGTTTGTGTGCTTTGAGTGCAACAAGACTTTCGTCAGAGCCGCAGAATTAAAACGACACCGGCAGATCCACACCGGAGAGAAGCCGTACGTGTGTTCGCACTGCAACAAGAGGTTCAGTCAGTCGGGTGATGTGAGAGTACACGAGCTGATTCACACCACGAAGAAGCCCTACACGTGTACCGAGTGTGGGAAGAGCTTCACGCGGTTGATATACATTTACAAACACATGAAGAGCCACACTGGAGAGAAAACAAACACATTTGATCAACTAACCTGAGCATTTCAGAGCTGAAGGACTTTCTTTGGGTTCATGAAGAGACAATGTCACGTTCATTTCCTTTGAATGTACTTCCTAATGCTTTTATGGCGATTTATAGCACCATGCATTGAGATCTGTTTGATCAGGCTGTGGATTAAAGCTAATAATATTGTAAATAATGTAAAATTTCTTACCCAAGATAATCAATTCTCTTCACAAGACCTCAGTGCGCCATCAGGAGCCATGGCTATTGATTTGGACTCAATTACTTACTTATTTTTAATTCATTTAAAAAAAATAATCATGTAACCATTGATTTCCATTGTAAAGACCAACATGGACCACAGATTCTGCTCAAAATCTTCTTTAATCTCCTACTGAGGATTCATCTTGGACGAAGGCAAGGCAAGTTTATTTATATAGCACATTTCATACACAATGGTAATTCAAAGTGCTTTACATGAGCAATAATAAAAGAATAAAGCCTAAAAATAAAAGCTATGAAGAATATAAATGATTAAGTAAGGCCTTGATCACTCCGAATGCACTTTTTGAGATAATGGACAAATTTTTTTTGAATGGTTTTCTAATGGCCGCGATTGCTTATGCGCTCTGATCACCTCACGTTTTTGCCGATGCGCTCTGTGCGCCTGCAGTTGAAATAAAGTCACGTTTGAGCGGGAAAGGCACGCTACATCAGTCATGTGTTTTATCATTGTCCAATCAAATGAAAGCAGGGGCGGGGTTTCCATTGACATGACAGCAGTGGTTTGTATTGTCAAGACAACTACGCAGACTAGTGGTACTATCAGAATTCTGTAGCTACTAGAAATACCATAGCGGTCATTCTGTCCATTCTCATACAACGAATTGTCACATCATATTTACGTTCACAGCTTCTATTAAAATATTTGAATGTTTTTTGTCTTATTTGATTAGGTCATCGCCCTAAAAATATAGTCATTTTGGTTATATGACCGATAAATGTGAAGGCTACTGGACCACCTACGAATGTCTTTAACTCGCTTTAATTTTCACGTTCACAAGCAGAGGAGAATAGTTTTTTGTGGCACTGAATATGCTGTGGCGCCACGGTGGCGTAGTGAGTAGCACGTTCGCCTCACAGCAAGAAGGTCGCTGGTTCGATCCCCGGCTAGGCCAGTTGGCATTTCTGTGTGGAGTTTGCATGTTCTCCCCGTGGTTGCGTGGGTTTCCTCCGGGTGCTCCGGTTTCCCCCACAGTCCAAAGACATGCGGTACAGGTGAATTGGGTAAGCTAAATTGTCCATAGTGAATGTGTGTGAATGAGAATGTATGGATGTGTTTCCCAGAGATGGGTTGTGGCTGGAAGGGCACCCGCTGCGTAAAACAAATGCTGGATAAGTTGGCGGTTCGATCCGCTGTGGCGACCCCGGATTATTAAAGGGACTATTTGTTTTTAAGACAAATTTAAAGTTATGTCAGCCATGTAGTTGTAGGATTTCTTTTTTATTTTGCTAAGTGATAATTTATATATATAATTTTTCAATATATATAATGTATAATTTTATTTTGAATATCAAATCTATGAACACCCTATTAAACAGTATTTCACTTCTCATCTCATTAAGATTAAGATACCTTTTGTGTACATTTAGCGCGGTTTTGTTGATCCGCCCGCCTCGCCGTGATGACGTCAGCACTGACGCGTTTGCTCAGCGTCGAGTCTTCAGGGCTGAGGTGAGTCGTTCACGCTTTTTCTCGTGTTTACACAACAATAAAACACACTTTACAGTTTATTAAAGCGACAATCTGCGACTAGTTTCTGCATTGAGTTCACCTCTATCTGTGTGTCTGCTGACCAAAACAACACAGCAGGCGGAGAGCAGCTCTGAGAGGAACTTGTGAGCTCAGTGTTTGTGTTTATTAGGCATGTATGATTTTTCCGTGTTTATGTTCGTGATATCGTATGACCAGTGAAAGGAAATGATGTGAATATTATGGCAGATATATGATGTGTGTGATGCAGAAAACATTAAATTAATTGTTTAGTTTTGCTCATTATGTATAGAAGGCTTTATGATTTGCAACATTGAATTGATGAATCAGATTTAGAAAACAGTTTATTCTCTCTTAGATTACTTCTGAATGTTATCTGTTTGATGATTTCCGATCAAATTATTGTACTACTTGTGATAACATTATTCCTTGTTAACATTTTATGTTAGTGCTTCAAGCGCTGATTATCCTTTATATGAATGTTTATAGTCTGAGGCTCATTAATATTATAAGAGCTGCAGAAATCCTATTTATTTCATGTCAATAGTTTCTGTTTTTACTTCGTTGTACTGATGTCTTCAGATCTATAAATCACCATATTAAGTCCATTTTAATTGCACTGACTAATCACAATAGTTGAGTCATGACTATAATAATAATATTTATTTAATCACTCAGTGTAAATGAATCAGATTTCTCTGTTTGTTCTCCTGAAGCTCCATCAGTGAAAGACGAAGACAGAGTTTATTGAAGGACAGTGAGAAGATGAGTGATCCAGAACCCTGCAGAATTAAACAGGAAGAGACTGAAGAACTAATAGGTTTGTGTTTGTTTATATATAATATATATATGTGCGTGTGTGTGTGTGTATATGTATGTATGTATAAATGTATGTGTGTGTGTATATATATATATATATATATATATATATATATATATATATATATATATATATATATATATATATATATAAATTGCATATACACTTATCTGCTGACACATCATCTGATTGATAATGTTTTCAAATGCTCTCTTGAAAGCTTTCAGAGAGATTTCAAATGCTGTGTCAGTAATCATCACACAAACAACCACTCCGCTTGATAAGTAGACAGAATCTGCAGACATTTTTGGCTATTTTTTATTTTGTAAAATATCTGTGGATTTATTTTGCGAGTATCATAAGTAAAAACTTAATATATTAAATAAAAAATAATATGATTTTAACTTTTATTTTAATGTTAACAATGCAAATCCATCTGAATCCACTTATCTGGTAAACAAAGCAATTCCATCATATAATACATCTTCTAAAAGACAGAAAATATTACTTTACAAACTGTTTTGTAAATGAATCATATTGACTTTAATATCAGTCAATAATATTACTGAAATTAATTTAAGTGAATAAACATAAATTTACACACATTTACACCAGTAAATAAATGTACTCAATGATGGGCTAAAAATCTGCAGATTTCTGCGCGTGCAGAATCCATGTGGGCCTACTAATATCCGATGGCCAGAAAGTGATTAATTTTTTTATAAATTGTTAAAATATTGGTGTGTGTGAATTGTGTACCCCATGATTTTATATAAAATTCACCTTAATGTGTGATAGGACTAAAAAGGGATCATAAACGAATATTTTCTCAATTCAAATAAGTAGCGGCTTGAACCTGGAAATAGTGCTTCATCCGTCACGACTTAACAAGTGGATAGAGTTTAGCATTAGCATTAACATTAGCTGTGGTCTGGGAGCTTGACAGAGCTGCTGGGTGAAGGAGTTGTTGTCAGATCATGTAGTGTGTGACGCCCTCTTGATTTATTCATTCATTCATTTTTTTTTTCGGCTTAGTCCTTTTATTAATCTGGGGTCGCCACAGCGGAATGAACCGCCAACTTATCCAGCATATGTTTTACCCAGCTGCAACCCATCGCTAGGAAACATCCATACACTCTCATTCACACACATACACTACAGACAATTTAGCTTACTCAGTTCACCTATAGCGCATGTCTTTGGACTGTGGGGGAAACCGGAGCACTCGAAGGAAACCCACACCAACACGGGGAGAACATACAAACTCCACACAGAAACACCAACTGACCCAGCCGAGGCTCGAACCAGCGAACTTCTTGCTGTGAGGCGATCATGCTACCCACTGTGCCACCGTGACACCCCTACCACAGTGATTTAGACACAAAATCATGTCAAGTAGTCTGAACTAGGCTATACACACCTCAGCCAAACACACGAACTCTCTTATTCATGATCATTGGACTGTACGGAAAAACACTAGACTCTTAAAATGTGACTTGTTTACTTCATTTTCAGATGTGGTGGTGAAGGAGGAGAGTGAAGAACTGAGTGAAGATGAGGAGAAACATCAGGTCAAGAGTGAAAGTGAAACTCACTCAAATACAGAACACAGTATCTTAATGGAACGAACAGCTGTGAAAGATTTCACCTGCACTCAGTGTGGGAAGAGTTTTAAATGCAAACAGAATCTTAAGTTTCACCTGCTGATCCACACCGGAGAGAAACCACACAGATGCGATCAATGCGACAAAACATTTTCCAGGGCTTCACAGCTGAAGAAACACCTTAGAGTCCATACAAACGAGATGCCTTGTGTATGTCTTCTATGTGGAAAGAGTTTTTCACAGCGGTCGCATTTGAAGGCGCACCAGAAGATCCACACTGGTGTGAAAGAGTATGTGTGCTTCGAGTGCGAGAAGACGTTTTTTACATCGGGAGACTTGAAAAAGCACCAGAGGATCCACACTGGAGAGAAACCGTACGTGTGTTCACACTGCAACCAGACATTCAGACATTCGGGAAATCTAAAAACGCACGAGAGGACTCACACTAGAGAGAAACCGTACACATGTACTCAGTGTGGGAAGAGTTTCACACAATCATCACACCTGAATTCACACATCCTGATCCACACTGGAGAGAAAACACACAGATGTGATCAGTGCGGCAAGACGTTCTTGAGGCCTGCAGAGCTGAGGATCCATCTCAGAGTTCATACAGAAGAAAAGCCGTATTCGTGCTTTGAGTGTGGAAAGAGCTTTACTCATCCTTCATATTTAAATGAACATCAGAAGATCCACGCTGGTGTGAGAGAGTTTGTGTGCTTTGACTGTGGGAAGAGTTTTATTAAAGCTGGAAACTTGAAACGACACCAGATGATCCACACTGGAGAGAGACCGTACGTGTGTTCACAGAGTGTTCACATGGATTAAAGTTCTCTATCGCTATGATGGGCTATATGCACAGCTAGTGTTCTTCAGCCAATGATAAACTTCTGGTGAACGATTTATATGGGTATTTTCAAGTTCATAACCTTTATTTTACAGCATGGATGTTGTAATGAAATTACAATATATTCATTTAAATGGACTTAAAGGGCCACGAAACCCCCCAGTCTCAGCGTGGTGTTTTCACACCTCTAGTTTGGAAAAGCTCAGTAAAGTGGGTGTGTCCAGCTCTGTTTAGGTGGGAGTGTCGGGGAAGGGGAAAGAGGGAAGGTTTTGCATAAAAAAGGGAGTTTCCATTTGTGCACGTGCTGACTTTCACACAGATACATGTGTATACATGGACATCAGTAATCGAATTATTGCCAAATTATTAATTTGTCGACTTTAACGGCACTTTCTCTTTATTTTCGGATTTGCGTGATGGGCAGGGCTTCTGTCTATGGCTTGGTGACTGTAGCTTTATTGCTAAATGGCTAACAGGCGTTTTATAGAGAGAATAACTGTGTTTATGTGCTTTATGAAGGCTGATAAACAGCGTCGATTCGTTTGGAGCTGTATCTGAGTCCACTAGAGTATTTCAGAGGTGCAGCAGCTCTGTGAGCTCATAAACTCCTCCAGAAACTGAACCTGGATGATGGAAGCTTTCAGCGGTGCTTCTGACTGAGCCGAGCCCAGTGTGATGAACTGTTGTCGGCAGAAGGATTTTCCCCCGGGACACCAACAACAGGCGCTACGTCATAATCACACCCCCACAAGAGCAAGCTCCTGATTGGTTAACGCGGTGCGAACGTCCACTGAAGCTCATTTTCATTTAATTTTCAAACTGAAGCGATTTGCGCGTTAAGCGCGCGGCGCCATTCGCGCGTATTGCGCCGCAGGATGCCTATTCACGTCTTTGCATTGACTTAACATGTAAATCACTTGCGCTTGACGTGTCTTCCGCGAACGCAGCATAACAGGTATAATCTTTGAAGTGATCATGAATATTAATAAAGTTGCTCCGCATACACAATAGAGCGCTCTGGTTGGTTTGAACCAAGTCTTTCTCATGAATTAATGCCGCACGCTTAGAGACGTCAGAATGTTCTGGTCGGGACAGACGTCCACTCTCCACGCTGGAATAGACGCAAGGATCTCATCGGCGTGACGCAGCTTCAAAAATTCGTTTCAAACCGGAAGAACGAATTTGCTCGAAATAACGCAAAAACAACCAATTTTCACTTTTTAGCCAATTATATGTGTCCTAATAGTGTTTATAGCAGCGTGGGACACATATATGACTGTCAACAACTCAAAAAATGTGTTTTGGTGTTTCGTGACCCTTTAAGCATTCATTTAGCTTATAAAATGAGATAAAAGACTGTGTAACTGCTAGCGCCATCAGGATCAGCAGGTAATTGCAGAAACTCCATTGAACATACTGGGTTTAAATAAATATCCATCCATTTTATGCAGTGCTTTTGTCTGGTCTGAAGCGGGTCACACACCGCACATTTTTTCACTATAATCCATTAACATTTGACATTTTCTCTGTCCTTCTGTGTCTACCATTTAAAGTTATTTTTATTGTTTTTTAAACACAATAATATAGAGTTATACATACAAAAATTAAATACGTTAAACTGAAGCATGTTAATTGTGTACGTTAAGTATTTTTCCGCAGTCTAAATGTCTTAACCTCCTATGGCTTAGTGGCCACATATGTAGACAGCACATTGCAGCTCTTATGTCCACGATTGTATACTTTGAATGATTTATATTTTGTTACAGACACACAGTGTCTTCCTGCAACTGTTTTGCAGCATATGAAATGTCCCAAACACTATTATTAACTGTCCAAAATGGGCAACAAATTTAGTTTTTACTCTCTGACAGTCAAAACGTGTTCAAAAAATATGTGTGTTTGTGTTATTAACCACAAGTCCACATATATGGACATCATTCTACTCTAAAAGTACATCATATCAAAAGATGATACTTTGGTTTTATTCTAATTAGGTTCTAATAAGCCCAAATAGCAAAGAGAAATAAAAAAAAGCAAGTGAAAAAATAGCTTGTGCCTTAAGAGGTTAAGAACTTTGGAATTACTCTATTGAAGTCAGGGAATCATAAAAAAATCACACTTTGGTACAGTTAACAGACGTTTTGTTTTGTGAATGTGTGTACTTTCCAAAAAAAAAGGGGGTTTTAGTCATTTTGTCAATATCCAATAATCAATAAAGCCATTTATTGTATATATTAATCAATATATAGTAGTGATAAACAGCTTTATCAGCAGTTTTATATTTTGGCGCGTTTTTGATGATCCGACGTTGCTCCCGCCTCGCCGTGATGACGTCAGCGCTGACGCGTTCATCCAGCGTCGAGTCTTCAGAGCTGAGGTGAGTCGTTCACGCTTTTTCTCGTGTTTACACAACAATAAAACACACTTTACAGTTTATTAAAGCGACAATCTGTCTTAGACGAATCAATCTATGACCGAAATATCTCAGTATTTGCGTTTTTCAATGTTAGCGAGTACGAATTTTTCGAGTTTGTTTGTGTAATATCCCAAATTATGATCTGTGAAGGGAAATAACGAGAGTCGAACACGACAGATGGGCTATATGGAGTTTGATGGAGACTTTATTAATAATAATTTGTGGTGCAGTTTTTAAAGGCTTTTATGATTTCCTGTTCTGTGCTACTGCTAACAATCTAGTTTGGTTATTATTAATATATTTATTTGATGCTTAAACTATTGAAACAAATGTAAACATTGTTATTATTCTCATTTAATAACGATTTGTTCATCTTGTGAACACTCTGTGTAAATGAAGCTGATTTGTTGCTAAACCTGAATGGCATGTTTTGAGTGTGTTTATGTTGTGTGGTGCATTGTGGGTAATGCAGTCAGGAGACCCAAAAAATGTATGTGCCGCTGGAAGCAGAATGAAAGTGAAAGAGGGCAATTTAAGGGTTCATAATGCCTAGTGCGTTGTTTGTTTTCCATCATTGCAATGGGGAGGAAAGAAAAACAACATGATAAAATAATAGTGTGTTTTGTTAATGACATACTGTACATTCACGAGCAGAAGAAGGGTAATAATTTTACTATGAAGATAAGTGAATTATCATCTGTCAGCCCTTTGGTTGACTATTATTAAGTAAAGTGCAGAGTTTTGGGTGAATATTCAGCATAGTGAACTATTATATTATGCACACACACACACACACAACAATGTGTGTTGAATGAAGTGAACATATAGGTGACAATGTGCATTGATTGTATTTTTTTATCATTTGTTATAGAATATATGGTAGATTAATTCTTTGTGGTCAGGACTTTGTTTCGTTTAATGTCTGATTTTACTACTTTTCAATGTTTGAAATTACACATTTAAATATTCTCTATAACTATGTTCACTTGAAGAAAAATACAGCTCAATGTGCTGGTAGTGATGGGCAAAGTGAGGCTTCATGAAACACTGAAACAGTCGAAGCAAATGTGTCGAAGCTTCGAAACGTTTCGAAACCCCACTCTACGGTGACACCTAGTGGTCATTTTCCTGTGTATTTCACTTGAACAGCTTCAGCCAAAACCAGTTGAGGAAATTGAGGTATTAAACCGTTGAACCTTCAAGTTATATAGTGGAGCGGTTAGGGTTACTATCTACCATGCAGGGATAGTGAGTTCGAATCCAGGTGAATTCTGCTGTTTTGAAATGCTTTAATATCAGTTGGAATTGCCATGTTCTTGTATTGTTTTGTTTCAACATTGGTATGACATCCGAATTAACACTTTGTGAATAAATATGTCTTGTTTTGGTCATAAAACAGGGTTGTTGCTAGATCAGTTGTGGCCGAAAGTTAAGAATTATTTATATTATACATTAAATTTCCAATTTATTGTATTTTATTGCCCAAACTCTAAACCCAACCATCACAGTACTGTAAAAATATTAATTATTGTTGTACAGTGTTACAGAAATGGTGCTAAATTGATGGCATAACTGCAGCTGTATCCTATCTAGACTACACCAAAACAGTAACATGATTAAAATACATAAAATCATGATGTCTTTGAGTATTTGTACAAATCGGGATTCGAACCCAAAGTCATTTAAAGCAAAATAACAACATGCAAACACGCACGGTCCACTAGGCTATACGAGTCAAAAGCAGAATCACCAGGTCTCGAAACGCTTCTGAACTGATCGATGCTTTGAATCGCTTTAGTCACATGACCTGGTGTTTCGAAACACTTTAGTCACGTGACCTGGGTGTTTCGGCTCATGCTTCGATGCAGTGTTTCGAAACACCTGCGCTTCGGGATCTCGACAATGTGTCGAAACGTCAGTTTCACGTCAACCATCCCTATGCACTGGTAATATGAATTGATCCTCTCTGATTTTTAAATGTTTTGATTTTTCTTTGAGTGTTGATGGTTTTATAGGCTTAATTGTATCATCAATGTGTCAATAGTTTCTGTTTTTCACATTTTTCTGATATATTCAGATTTACACATTTGCCACATTAGGTTAATTTTAAAGGCTTCATCTGACTAATCACATATTGTATCACCTACATGGTATAACTATTACCATGATGTATTTCATCAATGACTCAGATTTCTCTGTTTCTTCTCCTGAAGCTCCATCAGTGAAAGACAAAGACAGAGTTTATTGAAGGACAGTGAGAAGATGAGTGATCCAGAACCCTGCAGAATTAAACAGGAAGAGACTGAAGAACTAATAGGTTTGTGTTTATTCATCACTCTTCAATAATGAGGCTGATGAAACGGTTAGGGTGTTCTTTTTAATCAACTGAATACTCTATTTATATATATTTAATATCTATATATATTTAAATAATGAACATTATAGTAAAAGTAATATTTTAAAAGTTGAAAAAAGGGTCACTTTTTTAAAATTAGTGAAGGTGTTTAAGATTTTAAAGAAAATGGTACCTAAATATTTCCTTGACTGTTATATTTTAGTTAGTGAGGTGCACTGTCATTCTACAAGAGCGAGTTGCAGGGGTATTTATCCCTGTAGATTTAAGAGTGAATCAGGCAGGGGCGCCGCTAAGGGGGGGAAAGTTAGGACGATTCTAAGGGCCCATGCACTCTAGGGGCCCCCAGAGATCTGCTTTATAATTAATATCAATACTATAATGTAATATAAATTATTAATGTATCTCTAAATTACAAGTAAAACAATTTATTAGAAAAAAAAACGGCTTATATCGGCCTCTCGTGTCTGTCACTGTCAAATTGCACCCCCTCCTTTCACTGTATGGTTCAGTCCGTCAGTAGCGGGAAGAGAGTTGATGCTTTGAGAGCGATCGTCAGGTAAACTGTCAGAGCAGCGATGGTTAACACAGATTAAATCCGGTCATCAAAAACGAAAAGAGAGGCTACAAAAAGCAGAGAGAAAGAAAAAGGGACGGCAGTTGCTATCACCGTTTTTTGAAAAGAAAGGTAACGTTATGTCCATTCACAGAGCTTTCTGTTTGCGGTAATAATAGCGCCGCTAGTTTAATGTACTTTGCTAATGATGAGCTCTTTATATATTCGCCCTCACCCGCTCTTCCCTAGGAAGTTCCCCAAACTCATCTCCCAGTTGAAGAAGCAGGTAACTGAGATCCTGCCTTTAAAAACAGCATGTGCATTGCAGTCTGCGTTTAAGTATTAATTTCACTATGATATTAACTTAATTGTTGACGTGGCCACTATTAAATGACTGCTATTTTTCCACAATGTTGATTATGTAGAATGATATTAGTTATAACAGCAAAGCAAACATAAAACTGAAAGACAAAACTTTAAATATATCAAGTTAGGTTTTCTTGAAAGATAATGATCTATTAAATTTTTTTTGCCCAGTGGACCATTTCTAGTAATATAACTGATTAGTCAAACTCATACCATATCAGCAGAATAGTGTAAAACAATATCTCAATGTCCATACAGACTAGTTTTGAATTAATTATGTATGTTTTAAATATGTCATAGCCAGGATGCTCCTCAAGCCAGTCTTTTGAGCCTAGATTGTTAAAGTAGAGCCCATAGTGAACGATGTAATTTAAATGTAATAAATCTGCAGAATTCTGTCTGTATTACTTTACTGCATGTACTCAGTTACACAAGAACGTGTGTAAACACACACACACACATACAGATATACACACATACACATTAGCCCCCCTTTATTTTTACATTTTTTAAATATTTCCCAAATGATGTTTAACAGAGCAAATTTTCACAGTTTGTCTGATAATATTTTTTCCTTCTGGAGAAAGTCTTATTTGTTGTATTTTGGCTTGAATAAAAGCAGTTTTTAATTTTTTAAAAACCATTTTAAGGTCAAAATTATTAGCCCCTTTAAGCAATTTTTTTTCTTGATAGTCTACAGAACAAACCACTGTTATACAATAACTTGCCTAATTACCCTAACCTGCCTAGTTAACCTAATTAACCTAGTTAAGCCTTTAAATGTCACTTTAAGCTGTATAGAAGTGTCTTGAAAAATATCTAGTCAAATATTATTTACTGTCATCATGGCAAAGATAAAAGAAATCAGTGATTAGAGATGAGTTATAAAAACTATTATGTTTAGAAATGTGTTAAATTGGTGAAAAAATAAACAGGGCTAATAATTCTGACTTCAACTGTGTGTATATATGCACACAATGAAAAATGTACAATTTTCAGTGAATATTTGATTACTGTTCCTTTTTTTGTACTACGTTTACATTTGAACAATAAATCATCTGCTTGCTACAGTCATGTAGTTTATCTTACTAAATACTGATGAGTAGTGTACAAAATCAATAATAAACTGCATAGGTCAGTATAACTACATCGCGGACAAAGAGTTTGGATAGCTAGCTTTGTAGTAGGGGGCCCATCCTCATATTTTTTCATGGGGCCCAAAATTGCTAGCGGCGCCCCTGGAATCAGGTAAAAATTCTTTTTTGTGTAGCAGCTCTGTTGCTTGGAATGCTTTGCCTGGAATTTTTAAAGAGATTCAAGTTGAGAGCGTTTTTAGAAGGGAAATTAGGAAATGGTTGTTTTACAATTAAAGTTGAGGAGTTTTTGTTGTTTGAGCTGATGATGTTTGCACTCCATTTATGATTTGCTCGTCCATTTTTTAAGAATATCGAGGACCACAATGGAAATAAGCCTGTGGCTTTTTTGTGTATTTTATCCTCGACAGTTTTTAAAATATGCATGAATTAGTCTAACTGGACTTGTTTGTATATTTTGTTAAAATTGACAAATAAAATCAATCATTGCCACTGTGTCCACAAGCGGGTGCAGGTGAGCACAATTAACAAATAACCACTTGTCAAAACATCAGTCATTTTCTAAATGATGCGTCATACTTTGGTAATTCATCTTCTATAGTAAACTAGCCTCTTGAAATGTAACTCATTTGCTGAATTTTCAGATGTGATCTTGAAGGTGAGTGAAGATGAGGAGGAACATCATTTCAAAAGTGAAGGAAAAGCTCACACAAACACCGAACATAGTGCTCTAATGGAAAGAAGAGCAGTAAAATCTTTCACATGTTCTGAGTGTGGCAAGAGTTTTAGACGACCGTCAGGTTTATCACAACATAAGAAGATCCACGCTGGTGTGAGGGAGCACGTGTGCTCTGAGTGTGAGAAGTCTTTTATTAAAGCTGGAGACTTGAAACGACACCAGAGGACTCACACCGGAGAGAAACCGTACAAGTGTTCACACTGCGACAAGAGATTCAGTCTCTTACAACCACTGAAAGTACATGAGAAGATTCACACTGGAGAGAAACCGTACACCTGTTCTCAGTGTGGGAAGAGTTTCAGACAATCATCATCCCTTTATAAACACATGAAGATCCACACTGGAGAGAGACCGCACCAATGTGATCAATGCAGCAAAGCTTTTTCGAGGCCTGCAGATCTGAACGTCCATCTCAGAGTTCACACAAAGGAGAAACCTTATTCATGCTCGGAGTGTGGAAAGAGTTTTACACGACAGTCCAATTTAACAGTACATCAGAAGATCCACACTGGAGTGCGAGAACTCGTGTGCTTTGAGTGTGGGAAGACTTTTATCAGAGCCGGAGATTTAAAACAGCACCAGATGAATCACACTGGAGAGAAACCGTACGTGTGTTCACACTGCAACAAGACGTTCGGTCATTTAGGAGGTCTGAAAACACACGAGAGGATTCACACTGGAGAGAAACCGTACACATGCACTCAGTGTGGGAAGAGTTTCACACAATTAGCACACCTTAATGAACACAAGCTGATCCACACTGCAGAGAAAACACACAAATGTGATCAATGCGGTAAAACATTTTTGAGGGCTTATGAGTTGAAGAGACATTTTAAAGTCCATACAAAGCAGACTCCTCTGTTAGTGAAGAGTTTTACACAACAACAAAATTCACCTTCCTGAAAACTCTCCTCTGTATTCACAAAATCAGATTTGACATTTAAATGTGTGTATGCTAGTGAATTAATTGGGCAACATCTCGTTTTCACCTGCTTATCTGAGGCCGGGTCACGGGGGCAGCAGTCTTAGACGAGAACCCCAGACTTCTCTCTCCCCAGACTCTTCCTCCATCTCCTCTGGGGCGTTCCCTTGCCAGCTGAGAGACATAGTCCCTCCAGCGTGTCCTGGGTCTTCCCCGAGGCCTCCTCCCGGTTGGAACACCTCCCTAGGTAGGCGTCCAGGAGGCATCCGAAACAGATGCACGAGCCACCTCAGCTGACTTCTCTCGATGTGGAGGAGCAGCGGCTCTACTCCGAGCTCCTCCCGGGTGTCAGAGCTTGTCAGACCCTGCCACCCTGTGAAGGTAACTCATTTAGGTCGATTGTATCCGAGATCTTGTTCTTTCGGTCATGACCCAGAGCTCATGACCATAGGGGAGAGTAGGAACGAAGATTGACTGGTAAGTCGAGAGCTTTGCCTTTCGGCTCAGCTCAAAGATGGGGCTTAGGGGTTAATACTGTCACCTCACAGCAAGAAAGTTACTGGTTCTAGTTCTGGCTGGGTCAGTTAGCATTTCTGTATGGAGTTTGCACGTTCTCCCCACGTTGGCGTGGGTTTCCTTTGGGTGCTCTGGTTTCTCCAGTCCAAAAACATGCAGTCTAGGCGAATTGAATAAACTTAATTGGCCATAGTGTATGAGTGTGTATGGGTGTTTCCCAGTACTGGGTTGAAGCTGGAAGGGCATCCGCTGCGTAAAACCTATGCTGGAATAATTGGCGGTTCATTCTGTTTAGGCAACCCCTGATAAATAAGGGACTAAGCCGAAGGAAAATGAAAGTTCAACTTTTTACGGTGATGTTCTGAGACCCTTTTCCTGTTCCTGAAAATTATTCTGATACCAACATCAGCAATGACTCGTTCACAGTTTTAGCTATACGTAGAATAATGCATATTTTAATATACTCTACATTTGCCGAATTGTGTGTTTTTATTTGTTTTTTATTCCTTTAATATCTGTGTTTTTGTCCTTTCACTGTCACGAAAACAAATTCCTCCTATGTGTAAACAAACCTGGCAATAAAACTCTTTCTGATTCTGATTCAGTGTCGAGTCTTCTGATTGTGTTCGGTCGTGTTTAAAATGGTAAACTAGCTTACTGCCCAATACATAGTACACACAGGCTACTACATTTTAAAGGAAAGTCTGTAAGGCAGTTTACACTATGTACACCAGCCAGTGTTTCTCAACCACATTTCTGAACAGCCACCAGCACTGCATGCTTTGGATGTTTCCTTTTGTCTGTCGTACCCATTACAGGTCTTTCAGTCTCTCCTAATGAGCTGATGATCTGAATCAGGGGTGTTTGGGTAAGAAGACAAGGAAAACGTGCAGTGCTGGTGGTCCTTCAGGAACGTGGTTGAGAAACACTGCACTATGCAAACATTTTCAACATGGGCTCATTCGGAAAATGTTTCTGGAGATTGCCAAATACACCTAGGAGCTACTTTTTTGTCATCACAAATCCACCAGAGGGCACTGTGTATGCTTTTTGAGATCTTAAATTTCTTTTGTAAGTGCCGTTCGCACCTACTGTTCATGTAAATCCACCAGAGGCCGCTGTCAACTGACTGACCAATCGACTGACCCACCCTCCTCCTTCC
The DNA here is from genome assembly GCA_903798035.1 of Danio albolineatus. NCBI lineage: Eukaryota > Metazoa > Chordata > Actinopteri > Cypriniformes > Danionidae > Danio > Danio albolineatus. Next base: position 1,317,837 of record CAIGQQ010030823.1, on the reverse strand, counting down.
CTAAACCCAACCAATAGTGTTATCAAAAGCACAGATTGACCAGCACCCACTTCCCTAAACCCAACCGACAGTTTTGAAAAGCCCTCGTTGCTGCCTGATATTTACCATGTTTTCTGATTTTTACCACATTCTTACTGTTATTTACTTGTTTATTTTACTTTTTGGATTCTGTTATTGTCTTACCTGCTTTCTGGAACCGTTTTTTTTTTTTTTACCAGACTCGAACCCCGTCATTGCAGTCAACTCATCTTTGCATCTTGAGTTCGCTGTCATACATGGCGAGCTACTGAGCAAACTGGTAACAGCAGGAAAGCCGTCCACACGGAGGTTATCGGTCAGCTGGTAAGCGCGAAAAGGAATGGCATCATACCACCCCTTAGCATTCGTATTAAAGACGAAACACAGCCATTCGTACTTCTGGCTACATAATTCACGATCTCCAGAAACGTATATAGGGCTACGTTTTCAGAATGAGCCTTGTTTGAATATTTTTCAAACGGTTTTGCACTACAAGGTTGTCACATTACATGCCTACACTGAATATTAATGCAGGACAGATACTCAAATTGTTATCCTACAAATACGTCTCAACCACAAAATAATTATGTATTTCTAATAATTATAAAGCATTTAACTGTATGACATAATGTACAAATAACACATTATATGTACAATAATGTGTTACAGTAGTGTTTAAAGCTATATATGAGATCATACATTGTATTATATGTATGTATAATATATACGTATAAAGTGCATTTCAACGTTGTTAATCTGTTTAGCTTAAATGATATTGGAGTGATCTACGTACATGGTGCGATTGGTCGTCGACATGCGTATCTAATGTATTTCTCCTTAATCGCAAGCTTGTAAATACTGTAATTTAAAGATATCGTTTAGATTTAAGGAAAGAGCTGTATGCGAATTGTATCATGCTAAAATGCTAATCGTGCTAAAAATCTACTGCTTTGGAAAGCAATTCAATATTTTGAAGATGATTTTGAAGATCAGATTTGCTTACTACAACAGTAGTGATCTAACAGTAGTAAGTAATATGGGAATATCACTCATACAGAAAATTTGTGTACTATTCACAGTATACATATTACAGGGTTACAATATAGCTGTTGCAGCTTGTGTACTGATTTAAGTTAAATTTAGCAGATTCTGGGAAATATAGTGTTGCACGCATACATTTGCATACTAAGCACAACAGGATACTGCAGACATAGTGAGAGTAGTATGATCAATCCGTGTATCGTTCGTTCAATCATTTTTTCAAATTCAAACCAAAAATTTAAAAACAAAAAAACAACTTGTTTTTCTATTATTTGTTTCCTGAAAGAAAAGGAAAACATGAATAATGACTCTTTATCTGATTTTCTAATCTTGCGTTCAGATCAAAAAAAAGAAAAAACAAATAACGAGATTAGACGGATTTTAATTTAGATTTTTTTATTTATCCAAATTGCCACGACTGAAGAAAACGGCCGTTTTTAGGGTTTTCATTTACTCACAAAAAAAACGAGATTTTGGCTTTATTTTTGTTTTTTGATATAGGGAAGGAAAACGGATAAAGGACTATAAAATTCATTATACACATGTAGGCGTGCTGAAACGCCCATTTCCCTCTGATTGGTCAACCAAATCTAAGCTCGTGACGATGCACTCAAAATAAAAGTCCTCTGCGGCTTATTATTAAATAATATAAGTTTACATATTCTATCATTTGAACCACACACAGTTAGCAGACTTCATTGCATATGCATAAATTAAATAAAAACGTAAGTTAGCAGTAGCCTATATCAGACATTTGTCATTAAAATAAGGTCATAGTTCTCTGCCAAACGTTTGGTGCTGTGCACCTGATGCTGAGCGAAGATAGCAATTTCCGAGCAGAACCTGGTTTGTATGATTGTTTCCGAGCAAGGAATATATAATAATAATGATGATGATAATAATAATAATAATAATAATAATAATATGCCTATAGTTGGCTACCAGACTTTTTGCTGCCGTGTGCACCTGATGCTGAGCAAAGATTTCCATTTCCGAGCAGAACCTGGTTTGAGTAATTGTTTCTAAGCAAGGCTTATAATAATAATTTAATAATAATTAAAAAGTTAATAATAATAACTTTTACAATTTGACACATGCAAACCACTGCTGAAATGTTCGAACCCAGCCTTCAGTGCTTCACTCTCCAGTCCGGTAGGTGGCGGTAGTGCGGCGTTATTGTTGGGTTGCCTTCCGCCGCAAAACAACGAGATGAAGAGTCTGCTGAGCTGAGGTGAGTCGTTCGCTCCTTTTCTCGTGTTTACACAACAATAAAACACACTTTACAGTTTATTAAAGCGACAATCTGCGACTAGTTTCTGCATTGAGTTCACCTCTATCTGTGTGTCTGCTGACCAAAACAACACAGCAGGCGGAGAGCAGCTCTGAGAGGAACATATGAGCTCAGTGTTTATAAGTGTGTACGAGTTTATCAACGCTTGTGTTCGTAATATCGCAAATTATGATCTGTGAAAGGAAATAATGGGAATCTACTGCGGCAGATATATGAAGTTTGATGCAGAAAACATTAATAATTTGCGGTGCTTTTTATTTGGGATCAATGCTTGGCATTTAAACTAGATGTTGATATAAATGCAATCTCGTGCAAACCCTCAGTACATAAGCTGATCTGCTAATCCTGAGTGGCTTTTTAATTGTTTTAGTCAAAGGCTCATCGACATTATCAGAAATGCTGAAATCCTCTCTATTTTATGTCAAAAGTTGCCGTTTTCGCCCTCATTCATGATACTAATGCCCTTCACCACATTCATTTCATTGGTGTCAGCTGACTTAAAAATCACATATTGTATCACCTACATACTATTTATTTCCTCAATCAGTGTAAATGACTCGGATTTCTCTGTTTCTCCTGAAGCTCCATCAGTGAAAGACAAAGACTGAGTTTAAGGACAGTGAGAAGATGAGTGATCCAGAACCCTGCAGAATTAAACAGGAAGAGACTGAAGAACTAATAGGTTTGTGTTTATTCATTACTCTTCAATAATGAGGCTGAACAACAGTGAGGTTGTTCATCTTTACTAGTTTACATTAGGGTTGGGCGATGTCGACCAATTTGACATTGTACGATGTCTAATGTGAAACATCGCGATGGACAATGGCATGGTCGTCATTCTCCTGAATTAATTGATTATGAATAATTCATTAATTCATAACGAATTTATTATTAGTAGCCTACCGTTTAAACTACCTGACCCGCATGGTCTTTGTTTTACCCATAACTAGGCCCACACGGAATCTGCACGTGCAGAATTCCGCAGATTTTTAGCCCATCATTGATTCTGTTTATTTACTTGAGAAAATGTGTGTAAATTTATATTTATTCAGTTTTTAAATTAATTTCATAATAATATTGACTAATATAAAAATATTCATATGATTTATTTACAATACAGTCTATAAAGTACTATTTTCTGCCTTTTAGAAGAGATTTTATATGAGAGACTTGCTTTGTTTACCAAATAAGGTTGGAGTTGCATTGTAAACATTAAATAAAAGTTAAAAAGGTATTACTTTTTATTTCATATATTAAAGTTTTAGTTATGATACTCCCAAAATAATTCTGCATTAATCCGCAGTTTTTTAACAAAATACTTTGCGGAAATAGCAAAAAACGTCTGCAGATTCCGTCTGGCCCCCATAACCAAATCACAAATACATAAAAATAAGTTACACACAAATGACCACCTGTCAATCACTTTTTCTGCAGGACTCTGGCATTAATAGGCAGAGTGATCTGTGTCGTTATAACTGCGTCGACAAACTTGGTTGGTTAAAAAAGGTGCTCAACTAACAGTATCTGAGGTTTACGCTAACATTACTGAGTACAAGCGTGAAAGCGAAAGACTGAAGCAGTGTACTGACGCTGAGACACGTTACCTGATAGATTCAGAAGACCGAAGAGTCGTCAGATAGAGACAAGATTAATTAAATATCACGTTTAACAACTACAGTGAGACGCCATCCAGCGGTACATCCTTGACCAACTGTCACACGTGCACTGCTTTTATGGGGTTTTGTGCTCAAAGCACCCGCTGACTGCCTGGAGCTCAGATGTGCGTGTGTGGTGACGTGATGTGCGTTTTTAGCTGTTCAGAAATGCTAGATGAAACGCCAGTGTGGATGTGGATTGTTTTTGTTCTAAAATGGCATTTTGATATTAAGACGTGTTAGTGTAAACGGGTCCTCAGTGTGTTTTTTCGCGAGCGGTTTGCTGCTGCGACTGGGGTTAAATGAGTAATATTGAATGATAAAATGCGCTTGATTACACTCAGTGAAGTGATGATCACTATATCTTAGAGCGCCATCTGTTGTTAAAAACTAGCTTCTTAAAATGTTACTTATTTACTTATTTTCAGACGTTATCGTGAAGGAGGAGAGTGAAGAACTGAGTGAAGATGAGGAGAAACATCATGTCAAAAGTGAAACTGAAACTCACGCAAATGCAGATCACAGTATCTTAATGGAAAGAACAGCAGTGAAAGGTTTCATCTGCACTGAGTGTGGAAAGAGTTTCAAGCACAAGTACACTCTCAACGTCCACATGAAGATCCACACTGGAGAGAAGCGTTACAAGTGTTCACACTGCGAGAAGAGCTTCATTCATTCAGGACAGCTGAAACAGCACCAGAGGACTCACAGCAGAGAGAAAGCCTTTCACTGCACTGCTTGTGGGAAGAGTTTCAAACATTTGTGTTCGCTGCGAAAACATGCGATCAAGCTTCACAGTAAGTAAACCATCTAAAGATCCAGCTCTTTGTTGAAGAAAAATGTATAGATGTTCAGTGTAGCATATCAGTGTGAATAAAATACCATGGAAAAACAACTTTTTCACAACCAGAACAGAATAAAAAAAGTTTGTTTAGTATTTCTGGATTTAGTCTCAAGCAGGGGCGATTCTAGGATTTTCATTTTAGGGGGGCTCAGCCCTAGGGGTGGGCGATATGGAAAAAATATCACGATTATTTCTGGGAAAATCACGATTCACGATTTTTATCACTATTCTTTTTTTGAGTTGATTTTTAAAGACTATTTTGCAAATTACACAGGTACAATACAACTAATGTCCCAATAATAAAATATACTATTCTGCAAAGGAAGAACAATCAACAAGACTCGCAATTACCATCAAAATGAACATTTAACAAATCTAACAAATCTTTATTAGATAGATCCTCAGCAACACCTTAAACAATGTAAATGGCTTTTTTGAACAAAGTTAACAAAACTAGTAGTGTTTTGAACTTAATAAATGCATAATAATCATGATAACCATGAAACCATGATTATTCTTCAGACTACATGATTATACAACCAAAGTCTATAATCGCTGCATCCCTGATTGTTACGCAGTTCAAAACAATTGAACAAAGTGTTTGTAGAAGAAGCCTATACTTGAGCAATGCACTTATTTTGTTGTGCTTTAAAAATACAACATTTGAATGTGTTTGTAAAGAAAGCCACATTGTACAATGCAGTGATGTTATGTAGTTTTAAAGTACAACATATTAACATTTTAATGTTGAAAAGGCCATCGTGGGTGTCTTAAGGAGCAAAATACAGCATATGGGCTGTTATAATGCTGTTGTGTCATCATCACTTATATTGAAAGTCATCTCTGGCCCCTCATTTGGGATGCTCTTCATGCCAACTACGGTCCGTGTTATTTCAGTGACAAATGTCGTGAGCGCAGTCTTACGGGGCGAGATCACATTTATGTACAGTAATACGAGCATGCGGGTCTCCGCTTGCGCGCCTTTTTCCTCCGTTCGTGCACACAACTTCTTGCGCCCTCAAATAAATGCTGCCGAAGTGTGATTTAGTGCGTTTCTGTAACGCGTATGTCTACAACATTGATAAGATTTGCTAGGAATATTTACAAATGTCTCCAATAAACCTACAGAGCGGCATTAATGTGTCCTGAAGTAAAGTGAAGCAGCTTTAAACTCCAGCAAGAGAAAGTCATTGTATGCAGAAGTGTAGAGCTTTATCTGTAAAGTATATTTATGGAAACTGTTTATCATAACTGAAAGCTGCGCCTGTATGCTGGCCTCGCGCATCCCTGTCAGCATGTAACCTTAAAGGGTTAAACAAATGACGCACAGCACTATGGTTACACAAAAGTTCCCACTCACCTTTTAATACGTTTTAGTGCGATTATAACCCGGTATTGAAAAAAAAAAACAACGACAGATGAGTGAATGTTTTGAATGAGAAGTAGTAGTAGCCGTGGCAGGATGAATTTAAGTGAGGTGCCCGTCATGGAAGAATGAATGTAGCGGAAGCACTGCACTATATACTGTATGGCAATACAACGATTTTTCTGAAAAAGTGGATCGTGCAGTAATTATTATCGTCCACGATCAAATATCGTATTATCACACAGCCCTACTCAGCCCCCAGTATGTGTTGAATTATAAAAGACAGATAATTCAATTTTAACAAAACAACTGAATATAGGTTAGGATGGTAGACTATATACATTTATAGCAATATTGTTATTGCATAAATGGGTTTAACGCTTGCATACTGAATTAGCCAAAAACAAGTCTTCTTGCTCACACACACCTGTTTATTGCATCTATCTGCTGGGAACACACTAGTTCAGTGTGTGAGTGAGGTTGTCTGTTCTCACCTGGCTGCTGCTCATTTAGAGACTTTCCTCCATGCGACATGAAAAAATGCCGTATATCCATCTACAATGAAATGTAAATACCAAAAATGAAATCTTGTTATATAGCTCATATTTCTGTTCCCTAAATAAAAAAGGTTCTACATTAGTTCAAAACTCAGTTTTTTTTTATAATTTGATTTCATATTATCAGGCTATTCATTCAAACTCATTAAGAATAGTTAACCATTGTTTAATTGTAGTTGTCTAGATTTGCAATTTGTTGCACATCTTTAATATTATATAATTATTTGTTTCCATTTATTGAAAATAACTTGACACTTCTCTGAATGAGAGTGACTGACATTTAATAACATAATCCCTCTAAAGGTAATAAAGTCTGGGTCATTAATAATGAAAAACAAAACACATATTAAGTCGGTCACAAACAGCTAAAATGAGTGCACTGCACTGACTATCTTTATTTAAAAGCATTTATGTATGATAATTAATACCACATAATCTGTAGTGGGCTATACTGAAAGTAATTGTTTCAAATCAAAATAGCCACACCATCGTTTTAAATGGTACTTTTAGCATAAAATTATGCTAAATGATGTGTTCATATACGTTATAAATAGGAGCAAAGTTTGGTGGAGTTGTGTGATGACAGATGAACTTAACGGGGGAATCGATTGCTCCCTCGTAACATTTTATAAACTATTCATAGCAACAACAACAAAAAAACTGCACAGATGCAAATAATATAGCAATCTACCGATAAACACACATTACACACCGTGTTCTCTGTTTCTCGCTCTGCGCTGTCGCAGTCTGCTGCCCTCAGCTGATTGGGATGCGGAGAATGACGGGGAGAAGTCTGCCGCCGTTTTCAGGATCAAATTTAAAGGAGACAGAGGCGATCTCGAATGTGTGAGCCGTAATAGCAAAACTTTTAGGGGGGCTGAAATTAAATTTAGGGGGGCTTTAGCAATGACCTAGCGATGCCCATGGTCTCAAGTTTGATCAGTATTTCTGGATTTAGTTTCAGTTTGTTCTGGATTTAGTTTTCGGTTTGTTCAGTATTTCTGGATTTAGTTTTCGGTTTGTTTAGTATTTCTGGATTTAGTTTTAGTTTGTTCAGTATTTCTGGATTTGTTCAGTATTTCTGGATTTAGTTTTCGGTTTGTTTAGTATTTCTGGATTTAGTTTCAGTTCGTTCAGTATTTCTGAATTTGTTCAGTATTTCTGGATTTAGTTTCAGT
>CAIGQQ010030823.1:1287679-1309877 GCA_903798035.1 Danio albolineatus | reverse complement strand
TTTCTGGATTTAGTTTTTGTTTTTTTCAGTATTTCTGAATTTAGTTTGTTTGTTTAGTATTTCTGGATTTAGTTTCAGTTTAAGTATTTCTGGATTTCTTTTCTTCTTGTTTCATTATTGAGGCATGTTGTGAGCAAAATGACCACTACAGATTGTTTGTTTACTGTAAGAAGTCATTTTAGAATGTGAGTTACTGAATGTGTCGCAGAAATATAACGTCAAACTCCAGATAAGTTTTTGTTTGCGTCCATGTTTTGCGCGTCTTTGTTGTCCTTCAGTTTGACATTATGAGGCCTTACAGTGTGACAAAATGTTTGTGCTGTCTGACTTGCTACAGTCATATAGGATTATTAAAAATTTCACAGTGTGAGCCGGCTTTACAGTTAAGACTTGTATGGACACTTGTCAGTGACATACTTTGACTGTGACTCCACAATGGTGTAAATGCTTTCACTTGTCACTGTTTTGGCTCTGCTTGAGCTGTGGGACTGTGTGTTTTTTTTTCACACAGTTGGGTTTAATGCGTCTCCCACACATTATGTCAAGAGACAAACTCGATAAGTGGAGTGTAAATTGCACAGGCTTACTGTTTAATGTGTGAAGTTGTGGATGTGTAACGCACAGCCTACAGCAGAGCTAATCCTTTAATGAATCAGCTGTTGAGAAGATGCATTGATTAAAATATTTCCGACAGTTTACTGATTGTTGATTAAAGTGTTGTGTGCATACTTTACACGTCTTTTTAAAAATGTAACTCCTTTTATTTCATTTTCAGACATGATTTTGAAGGAGGAGGAGACCGAAGAACTGAGTGAAGACGTGAAGGACCACCTTAGTGTTCATACAAACGAGAAAATACACTCGTGCTCTTGGTGTGGGAAGAGTTTCATACAGCAGTCGCATTTAAGAAAACATCAGAGGATCCACACCGGAGAGAAACCGTGCACGTGTCCTCAGTGTGGGACGAGTTTCACACAATCATCCAACCTTCTCCGACACATGCTGATCCACACTGGAGAGAAGACGCACAAATGTGACCAATGCGGGAAAACGTTTTTTAGGCCTTCAGAGCTGACCATCCATCTTAGAGTTCATACTAAGGAGAAGCCTTATACGTGCTCTGAGTGCGGGAAGAGTTTTACACGACAGACACATTTAAAGTCGCATCAGAACGTCCACGCTGGAGTGAGAGAGTTTGTCTGCTTCATGTGCGAGAAGACTTTTATTAGAGCTGCAGAATTAAAGCGTCACATGAAGATCCACACCGGAGAGAAGCCGTACGTGTGTTCACACTGCAACAAGAGGTTCGCTCGGTCAGGAGATCTGAAAATACACGAGATGATCCACACTGCGGAGAAGCCCTACACGTGTACTGAGTGCGGGAAGAGCTTCACTCGAATATTATACATTTACAAACACATGAAGAGCCACAGTGGAGAGAAAGCAAACACATTTGATCAACTATCCTGAACATTTCTGGTGGCTTTGAAGGATCATCTTTCATTTTATGCAAAGCTACATTCATTTCCTTCGTTAGTAAAGAGTTTTACGTCAGATTTCACTGTTAAATGTGTGTATCTTAATGGTATAGTTCACCCAAACATTACAGTTTACACTGTTTACTCACTCTCAAGATGTTTAATTTAATTCATGTTTATTTCTCTAGCGCTTTTACAGTGTAGATTGTTTCAAAGCAGCTTCACATTGAAAATTAAAGTAAATTGAATCAGTGTTAGTCCAGTGTTCAGTGTTGGAGTTCAGTTTAGTTCAGTTCAGGGTGGTTTAATTCCAAACACTGAAGAGCAGATCCATTGATGAGCAGCTCCACAAGTCCAAAAACCAAGCAAGCCAGTGGCGAGAGAAACCACTTTCGTCAATTGGCGAAGTTTAAGGAAGAAATCCTCAAGAGAAACCAGGCTCAGTTGGGCACGACCATTCCTCCTCTGGCCAAACTTCTTGCGCAGAGCTGCAGTCTTGGCACTGGAGAACGCTGGACATTGTGGAGAAGCTGCAGGTTTGAGTAGGTCACCGCCGGTGAGTGTTCAGGCTGGATGAGATTCTTTCATCTGCTAAACAGTTCAGCTCATGTTTATTCCTCTAGCGCTTTTACAATGTAGATTGTGTCAAAGCAGCTTCACATGGAAGATTATAGTAAATGTAACAGTGTCAGTCCAGTGTTCAGTGTTGGAGTTCAGTTTAGTTCAGTTCAGGGTGGTTTAATTCCAAACACTGAAGAGCAGATCCATTGATGAGCAGCTCCACAAGTCCAAAAACCAAGCAAGCCAGTGGCGAAAGAAACAAACTTCACCAATTGACAAAAGTGAAGAAGGAAATCCTCAAGAGGAACCAGGCTCAGTTGGGCACGACCATTTCTCCTATGGCCAAACTTTTTTTGCAAAGCTGCAGTCTTGGCGCTGGAAAACGCTGGAGATAGATCATGGAGAAGCTGCAGGTTTGAGTAGGTCACCAGTGAGTGTTCAGGCTGGATGAAATTCTTTCATCTGCTAAACAATTCAATTCATGTTTATTTCTCTCGCGCTTTTACAATGTAGATTGTTTCAAAGCAGCTTCACATAGAAGATTGTAGTGAATTTAAACACTGTCAGTCCAGTTTTCAGTGTTGGAGTTCAGGGTGGTTTAATTCTAAACACTGAAGAGCAGATCCATCAAAGAGCAGCTCCACAAGTCCAAAAACCAAGTAAGCCAGTGGCGAGAGAAACAAACTTCACCAATTGACCAAAGTGAAGGATAAAATCCTCAAGAGCAACCAGGCTCAGTTGGGCACGACCATTTCTCCTCTGGCAAAACTTCTTATGCAAAGCTGCAGTCTTGGCGCTGGAGAACGCTGGAGATAGATCATGGAGAAGCTGCAGGTTTGAGTAGGTCACCAGTGAGTGTTCAGGCTGGATGAGATTCTTTCATCTGCTAAACAGTTAAATTCATCTTTATTTCTCTAGCGCTTTTACATTGTAGGTTGTGTCAAAGCAGCTTCACATAGAAGATTAAAGTAAATTGAATCAGTGTCAGTCCAGTGTTCAGTGTTGAATTCAGTTTAGTTCAGTGTGGTTTAATATTCACTACTGAGAGTCCAAACACTGAAGAGTAATCCATCGATGCGCAGCCCTACAAGTCCTGAACCATGCAAGCCAGAGGCGACAGCGGCGAGGAAAAAACTTCACCAATTGGTGAAAGTGAAGAATTAAAAAACCTTAAGAGAAACCAGGCTCTCCTCCATGAACCGTCACCTTATCGTGGTGGAGGGGTTTGAGTGCCTGAGTGATCCTAAGAGCTATGTTGTCTGGGGCTAATGCCCCTGGTAGGGTCTCCCAAGGCAAAAAGGTCTTAGGTGACAGGTCAGACTAAGTATGGTTCAAAATCCCCCTTATGATTAGAATGACATCAAGGACCGCGACGTCGCCCGGTATGGCGCAGCCGGGGCCCCACCCTGGAGCCAGGCCTGGGGTTGGGGCTCGTATGCGAGCGCCTGGTGGCCGGGTTTTCTCCCACGGAACCCGGCCGGGCTCAGCCCGAAGGAGCGACGTGGGACCATCCTCCCGCAGGCCCACCACCTGCGGGGGGAGCCGTAAGGGGCCGGTGCATTGTGGAACGGGTGGTGGTCGAAGGTTAGGACCACGACAACCCGATCGTCAGGCACAGAAACTGGCTCTTGGGACATGGAATGTCACCTCACTGGGAGGGAAAGAGCCCGAGCTTGTGCGGGAGGTGGAACGATAAAGCTCTGTCACCCGGGAGGAGCTCGGAGTAGAGCCGCTGCTCCTCCACATCGAGAGAAGTCAGCTGAGGTGGCTCGGGCATCTGTTTCGGATGCCTCCTGGACGCCTACCTAGGGAGGTGTTCCAGGCATGTCCCACTGGGAGGAGGCCTCGGGGAAGACCCAGGACACGCTGGAGGGACTATGTCTCTCGGCTGGCCTGGGAACGCCTCGGGATCCCCCCGGAGGAGCTGGAGGAAGTGTCTGGGGAGAGGGAAGTCTGGGGTTCTCTTCTAAGACTGCTGCCCCCGCGACCCGGCCCCGGAAAAGCGGAAGAAAATGAATGAATGAATGAGAAACCAGGCTCAGTTGGGCACGACCATTTCTCCTATGACCAGACGTCTAGTGCAGAGCTGCAGTCTAGGTGCCGGAGGCTGGAGAACGCTGGACGTCTGTCGTGGAGAAGCCGAAGGTTTTAACATTTACAACAGAGTATATGTTAAAGGATGCTGAAAACCTCTAACCACTGACTTCAATAGTAGGAAAAAGTAATAATATGGAAGTCAGTGGTTACAGGTTTACATCTTTCTTTAAAGTAACTGTAGGAAAATCTCTCCTTTCTCAGGTCCCTTCTCTATAGTTTTCTGTCACCAGTGAGTGTCTGCATCAAGACCGTCCAAGCTTGGAAGAATGAGAAGAAAATCAGCTGAGTGGTTCAGTAGATTTTATTCTGACACAAGGGAAGGAAGAGCAATCTTATATACACACATCGAGGGTCCGCCTATAACTGAGCCCTAACACAAAGGATATTACCATAAAAGTCGACAAACAGTGATACAAAGACAGCATACAGCAACCAGAATAGGTGGGAATGTGTACGTGGGAATGTGTGTGCGCATCTGTTGAGCGGGTCAGATAGAGACGGTCAGGCGGTTATTTTGTAGCCAAAATAAGGACAGAATGTGCAGATACACACACATTTCCTTAATTAATCCGGGGTCGCCACAGCGGAATGAACCGCCAACTTATCCAGCATTTGTTTTACGCAGCGGATGCCCTTCCAGCCACAACCCATCTCTGGGAAACACATCCATACATACACATTCACACACAAACACAATGGACAATTTAGCCTATACCCAATTCACCTGTACCGCATGTCTTTGGACTGTGGGGGAAACCGGAGCACCCGGAGGAAACCCACGCAACCACGGGGAGAACATGCAAACTCCACACAGAAATGCCAACTGGCCCAGCCGGGGATCGAACCAGCGACCTTCTTGCTGTGAGGCGAACGTGCTAACCACTCAGCCACCGTGGCGCCCTACTTCAACTCAACAAGCTGTAAAAAAACAGTATAAAACACACACTTTATAATCAAATCCTTCAGTAACTTAATTTGTGTTCAACAGAAGAAATGAAGTCATACTGGTTTGGAAACACTCGAAGGGGAGAAAAGCCTCATTCAGATTGCGAGCGACTCGTAAAGTGACAAGCGAATGTTTATTTAAACTTAAAGCGACGCAACAAAGTTGAGAATCCTTCAACAGCCAATAGGAGCACCAGTAGAGCTCTCGTGATCCTCTCTCAGCTCGCTCAGAGGCCGGTTGTGTTCGTGTTGTATCTGCGTTTCAAGCAGGTCGCCACCCAGAGCGACAGCCAGCTACAAAGTCGCTGCTAGTCTGAATGAGGCATAAAGAATATTGGAATATAAATTTTTGGGTGAACTATCTCTTTAATGAATTCCAATCATTTGTAAATAGAGTGGAGGAACTATGACGTCAGCTTGTAGGCCAATCGGCTGCTAGCATAAAAACTGGTATCTTTGTTTCTGTCTGGTCCTGCATTTTCTCATTGCCTTTGTGATCCAACATGAATTTTTTCATTTTAATTCATTAATTTATTATTTTTTTTAAGTGAATTAATTAAATATCTGGGTGGCTCGGTGGTCAGCTTTCTTCAAAATATCTTCTTTTGTGTTCAACAGACGGATGAAACCGATAAAGGTTTGGAAACACTTGAATAAACAGTAAATTAAAATTTTGTGGGGTGGACTTTACCTTTAATCGGGGAGACACAGTTGAACTGTCACCTCACAGCAAGAAGGTCGCTGGTTCGAGTCCCCAACTAGGTCAGTTGGCATTTCTGTATGGAGTTTGCATGTTCTCCTCATGTTGGTGTGGGTTTCCTCCGGGTGCTCTGGTTTCCTCCACAAGTCCAAACACGTGGTATAGGTGAATTGATTAACTAAATTGGCACCCGCTGTGTAAAACATGCTGATATAGTTGGCGGTTCATTCTGCTGTGGCGGCCCCTGATTAATAAAGAGACTAAGTAAAAAAAAACTTACAAATTTAAGAATTATCTCCGTGAGCTTTTAAGTACTTGGTTTGCTTTTTAATTTTGTTAACTGCGTTTTTATTACTTTTAAGGGGCCTGTACATAGTAGTTCACTTCACGCAATTTAGATTTTGAGATGCCTTTTTGTGTACATTATCCGCCGCCTCGCCGTGATGACGTCAGCGCTGACGCGTTCATCCAGCGTCGAGTCTTCAGAGCTGAGGTGAGTCGTTCACGCTTTTTTCTCGTGTTTACACAACAATAAAACACACTTTACAGTTTATTAAAGCGACAATCTGCGACTAGTTTCTGCATTGAGTTCACCTCTATCTGTGTGTCTGCTGACCAAAACAATACTGCAGGCGGAGAGCAGCTCTGAGAGGAACATATGAGTGAAGTGTTTGTTTATATTGTAAAGTATGATCTCTGAAGGAGATGATGAGAATCTACTGCTGCAGACATATGGACTTTCTTTCATTTGATATTCGTTTGTATGATTTTTTTTGTTTGTTTATAGTCTGAGGCTCATCAATATTATCAGAGCTGCTGAAATCCTCTTTATATCATGTCAAATGTTCCTCTTTTGTCCTCATTTATTAAACTGATGTCTTCAGATCTACAGATTGTGTTAAATTAGGTGTTTTCTGACTTGAAAAAATTAAATAAGCACATATCGGTCTTTGTCAGTCACGTGCGTTTGATGTGTGTGACGTCACCCCTGCGCCATTTGTGGGGTATCGCTTCCAGAGACAACTTGCGAGTGACACAACGCAAGAGAGATATATGCCATAAAAAGGTCAAGCTACATTCTTCTACATTACGCGGTACCGCAATAAACTAAACAAATATATCACGGATCGTCTTTTTGATGAACTGTCTTACATTCAGGTTATAGATCCGTTAGAATTTACTGCAAACCTACGGAGTGCGCTGCCGCCGACCCCTCACTGCAGATAATAATGACATGTCATACTGTATATCAATTCTTAATAAACGTTGTTTTAGTTTGAACACCATTAAACTACAGTATTTCTAATTATGTATTGCAGTTTTTCATTTTATTTCGTTAGTTACATCTAATAGCTATTTACATTCACAAAATATTGGACAGATGTTTGTATCAAAAGCATTTTACAAATATGAACAATAAATGTAATGAAAGCAACATTACAAAAAAGGTAATTACTATTATAATTTTAATTAGTCAAATACATTATAGAGTGCATAGAGAACAACAAAAAAATGAAACATCCAACATTCAGATATGTTAAACACAAATACAGATATTATGAAAGCTGAAAACCTGTAACCATTGAATTTCATTGTATTTGTTGGTTTTCCTACTATGGAGTCAGTGGTTACAGATTTTCTGCTTTCTTCATCATATCTTTATATGTGTGAAGAGAAAAAAATAAACTCATAAAGGTTTGGGACCACATTAAATTTGTGGGAGAACTATCTATTGGGCCAAACTACTGATTGACCTAATATTTAACTTTGAGCAAAAGCAATTGTCTCAGTTCTTTAAAGGATTATTTAGTTCAAGTAATAACTGCTTACCTTGTGTTTGGTTCTGATGCACCAGTTTTTTTATTGCAAAGAACATAAACAATAAATAAATAAACAACAAATTTTATGTAATCCTCCATTTATTTACATGTATACAAATGATATTTTTATTCAAGCACTGAGGGAAAAGTCATTTCTGGAGGAATGCATCATATCATTTAGATAAGACAGGACGAAACATCAGCATAACACATACACACGGTGAAAGCAACAAAGTTACAAAAATGTAAAGGAATTTGCAAAAAAAGGTATCAATTAAGCACAGACTGCATTCATACCCCTGAGCCTTTAACCCTTATTGACAATTACAGCTCTTCTACACTACAGTTGGACATTAGTTTGTTTGTGCACAACAGACAGTTACAATCATATACTGTAATGTGACATCTTCACCTTCACAGGGGAGTATCATGTCCATGGGTCAGTGTTAGTTTTTAAGATTGTGATTATTTACCGTTTAATACTTTTAGCATCATTCTTGTTACAAAATCTATCAGACATCCTGTATTCAAGTTCACACAGCAGCTGTCAGTTCTCCCATCCAACAGGTGGTTTACTTCTACACGTCTGTCCAGACACAATTTACACTCAGTTTGTCTCGGCTACCTCCATAGTGTTGTGTCTCCTCATCAGTGTCTCTCACTATCTTCAACCTCTCGTGTCTCCTTCTCTGCATGTTGTTTGTCCACATCAGCTGACTGCACTGTTGGTTTTCTTTGCGGTGTCTGTCTGTGTGGCCCAGATGTAGAGATGGTGCTCAGTCTGGGTCAGTCTCCATCATCTCATATGCAGGTTGGCGGGCAATGACAAAGTTAGAAATGTATATACAGCAAAAATATTACACATAGAAAGGATAAGTAAAAATAAATGTACTATAATGCTACATGCTTATCTATCTATCTATATCTATATCTATATATATATATATATATATATATATATATATATATATATATATATATATATATATATATATATATGACATGTTTAAGAATAAGAAACCTGAATTGAATTCTGAACTTTTAAAGCATTAACTCCCAGTAAGAAATTTACTGATAATGTGATCTTAAATCCATATGCACTAAGTTGATTTGATCAGATCTACCCCCCAAACTTAAGTGTTACTATAGTTAAAATATAAATTTGAAGCTCAAGCAATGACAATTGTGAAGTTACTTAAATATTCTTCCGTACTTACCTTTGTGAAAATGTCGAGAGCACAAACGGAGATTTGCTGGCAAAAGATTTGCTGGCGTCTCACCGCAGCAGGACAGGACACCTGATGCATCTGTTATTACCGCTAAAGTCTGTCAATATCCTTTCTTCCGAGTGGGAAATTTAAAGTATCTGTCGTCGTGATATTTTTTTACCTTTTCGATCGTGCGATTTACTATTACAGCCCTTAATACAACAAGAACGTAACACTGTATTTACTCAGCGAAAGACGCTACGATACTACACAAATGGCGTCTGTCCCATAATGCAACACTGTGTTTACGAGAGTAACGTCACCAATGACGTCACCTGACAAAGACCGATTGTGTCACAAACAAGTTTTATTCATGTATAAAATCATGTTTTATTTCCTCAGTGTAAATGATTCGGATTTCTCTGTTTCTTCTCCTGAAGCTCCATCAGTGAAAGACAAAGACAGAGTTTATTGAAGGACAGTGAGAAGATGAGTGATCCAGAACCCTGCAGAATTAAACAGGAAGAGACTGAAGAACTAATAGGTTTGTGTTTATTCATTACTCTTCAATAATGAGGCTGAACAACAGTGAATTCCATGTGAGTTTAATATAAAAGGTCAGGATAGGGTTTTCTTCAATGTCAAAAATGGTAACAATTTATTAGATACAAACGATTAATTCGATTCACAGAATTCTGTTATCCTCAACGCAAAAGTTACAGTCAGGAGTGTGCAACAACTTTCATTTCCTGCCTTCAACTTAAATAGGCAGCTGATATTAGCAGGTGGAGTTTAGTTGAATTCATCACTTGTCAATCATTCTGCAGTCCTCCATTGGCCGCACCCTAGACGTCAGTCCTCTTTTTCTACGAATGTTCTGCACAACAATACAAGCATAAGACTTTGGCCCCGTTTACATTTATGCGTTTTCGTTTTAAAACGCACAAGTTTTGCTACGGTTACGTCATCCGTCCACACTACGCCGGAGTTTTCGAGCCCCTAAAACGGAGCGTTTTGGAAACGCTGAAGAGGCCGTG
Source organism: Danio albolineatus (assembly GCA_903798035.1). NCBI lineage: Eukaryota > Metazoa > Chordata > Actinopteri > Cypriniformes > Danionidae > Danio > Danio albolineatus. Next base: position 1,300,031 of record CAIGQQ010030823.1, on the reverse strand, counting down.
TTCATTCTAAAGCGCTGCTGCTCCGTCTCAGTGTGGATGGGGGAAACGGAGACGTCTGAAAACGGAGGCGTGGCTGCTGAGATCCGCTACTGAGATTCGCTTTTGGGTCATTGCGTATCCTTCCCTTATTCGTCAAGCCCCTATAACGCCATGGACCAGCCTTCACTGTAAACAACAACATGGACACAGAAATGGGAGCGTTGTTTGCACTATTGTCCATTTTAGGCACCATTGTGCAGTTAAACTCTGCCTTTTTTACTACAACAGCTGCATATATTCGCAAGAGGCAAGCTACTGTTCGAGCACTCACTGATCGCTTGCGTTTCAAACGGCGTAAGCCCTATTTAGAACGCCGAGCAAGACACGTGCTTCCTGTTTATACTTGAACACGCATGCCCAGAGTGCGCCAATGGTCACGTGATATACGTTATCGGTAGAGTAGTGTGGACGGAGATAGGTTCAGAAACGCTTGTGTGGACGCGGATCGTTTTCATGCTAAAACGCTGTTTTTAATCTAAAACGCACTGGTGTAAACGGGGCCTTTGTGTCCGTGCTCAGTTTTAATACCTTTCTGCTGACTGGACATTTCTGCAGAGCTGAATTTAATTTTGGACCAGCATTTATCTACTTCTGCAAAAATGCTACAGTGGAATAGTAGAAGTTCAATTAATTTACAACCTTTAAATGACCAATATAAATAAAAGACACTAAAATAATAAAAAAAATACCCCAACATTTTCCTATGAGTTTAATGAATCTTAAAGCACTTTATCAGTTTTACTAATTTTTCATATTATCCTTTATGTAGATCTTAAATTTAGAAAATGGAACCTCACTCATTTTACATGAACACAATTTAAATGTCTGAAGCGGCCGAAGCTTCTGGTTTTTGAGTGTATAAAAGCAAACATATTTAACTCATACCTGTCAACATTGGGATGTGAAAATAAGGGATACGCCATAATAATAAATGTTCTATATGTAAAATATGTTCTTCTGGAGTTGTTTCATTGTAAATAAAGTTAAACGGTCAGTAATATTTTTTTATATTATTATTTACAAAAGAAAATGTACTAGTATACATTAGCAAACAGTTTAGCTTATTAAAATGAGCTATTATAAAGAATTAGAATCAAGTTATCAAATCTTATGAATCTTCACTGTATAACTCACACATTCTGAATAAAGAGCAGTGAATGAATCTCTTTTATTTAGATTTTTCGTGTGATTACATTAAATAACACAGGCGTCACTTTGACAATGCACACATCTGACGTTATAATGAAGCATTCGATTGCTTTCGTAACGTTTTATGCTCATTGAGGAAAAAATTTGTTGTTTGAAGAAAAAAAAACACCAAGATGGACATCTTTAGATGTTATTATTATTAATTATGTGTATATGTCTGTTCAAACACGCACCCAAAACCCTGTATCCACTCGCTCCGCTTCAAATCGCATGTACAGAATCCGTTTGGGAAACAGCGTCTGTTTATGACTATGGAGCGCGTCTGACAGTCACGCACCGCTTTATGACTGTTTTGAGGATTGCACAGGAGGAGCGACGGCACCTGTAATGAAAAGGAAAGGGAATCCCGCCGTTTTTATATTTATTTCAAAGTGTTTCATGCCTAAATAAACCGAAAGCACAGAACTGACTCGCATTTAAGAGCAAGGGGCGGCCCCTGGTGGTTCGGCGGTATGGGTTGCGTATAGGGAGGATCGGCTCTTTAATGTTTATCGCCACCCTTCAGAGAACGACTGAAAATACGGGAGAAATACAGGAAAACACCTTTACAGGATGATAGCGGGATAGAACTGTAAAATACGAGAGAATCCCGGGAAAAACGGGAGGGTTGACAGATATGATTTAACCTCCTACACATCTCAGCCAAACAAACAAATGCTCTTATTCATGATCGGATAAAATTAATCTTATTTTCTTATAATTTTTTTTAGATGTGATTGTGAAGGAGGAGAGTGAAGATGAGGAAGAACATCATGTCCAAAGTGAAAGTGAAACTCACTCAAATGCAGAGCAAAGTTTATTAATGAAAAGAACAGCCAAAAATGTGTTCACCTGCACTCAGTGTGGGAAGAGCTTCAAATGCAAACAGAATATCAAGTTTCATGTGATGATCCACACCGGAGAGAAACCGCACAGATGCGATCAATGCAGCAAAACATTTTTTAGGCCTTCAGATCTGAAGAAACATCTTAACGTTCATTCAAAAGAGTTGCCTTGTTCATGTTCTTCATGTGGAAAGAGTTTTACACAGCATTCAAGCTTAAGAAAACATCAGAAGATCCACACTGGTGTGAGAGAGTTTGTCTGCTTCGAGTGTGAGAAGACTTTTATTACATCTGGAGCTTTGAAAAAGCACCAGAGGATCCACACTGGAGCGAAACCGTACGTGTGTTCACACTGCAACCAGACATTCAGACATTCGGGAAATCTGAAAATACACGAGAGGACTCACACCGGAGAGAAACCGTTCGCTTGTACTCAGTGCGGGACGAGTTTCAGACACTCATCAGCCCTTCATCGGCACACGCTGATCCACACTGGAGAGAAAAAACACAGATGTGATCAATGCGGCGAAATATTTCTGAGGCCTTCACAGCTGAAGAAACATCTCAGAGTTCATACAGAGGAGAAGACTGAAAATGCTTTGCATCAGGACGTCTCATTAAATGCATGACTAAGGTGTATTTTACGAGTTGTATTCATTCATTCATTTTTTTTTTCAGCTAATGCTGAGTTCAGATTGCATGATTTTAGGCCCGATTTTGACTCGCCGACAGGCTTTGAGAAATCGCAGACAAAGTAAAGTGAATAAGTGAAATGCTGATTATTAATGTATTTTCCATGTGTCTGCTATATTATCGATTGAAATATTACCCATCTAGGTAATGTTAGCGTTAGCTTGTTGCTAAGAGCAACATACTAATGTCACAATGATAAAATACTAATACTAGTCATACTAATGATAAAATACTAATGTAACAATAAAAATAATACTAATAATAAAATACTAATGTCACAATGATAAAATACTAATAATACTAAAAATACTAATGTAACAATGATAAAATACTAATACTAATAATAAAATACTAATTTAACAATGATAAAATAATAATACTAATAATACTAACAATAAAATACTAATGTCACAATGATAAAATACTAATACTAATAATACTAATAAAATAATAATGTCACAATGATAAAATAATAATAATAATAATAAAATGCTAGTCACAATGATAAAATACTAATACTAATAATACTAAAAATACTAATGTCACAATGATAAAATAATAATACTAATAATAAAATACTAATGTCACAATGATATAATAATAATAATACTAATAATACTAACAATAAAATACTAATGTAACAATGATAAAATAATAATACTAATAATTCATTCATTCATTTTCTTTTCGGCTTAGTCCCTTTATTAATCCGGGGTCGCCACAGCGGAATGAACCGCCAACTTATCCAGCGTTTGTTTTACGCAGCGGATGCCCTTCCAGCCACAACCCATCTCTGGGAAACACATTCATACATTCTCATTCACACACATACACTATGGACAATTTAGCTTACCCAATTCACCTGTACCGCATGTCTTTGGACTGTGGGGGAAACCGGAGCACCCAGAGGAAACCCACGCAACCACGGGGAGAACATGCAAACTCCACACAGAAATGCCAACTGGCCCAGCCAGGGATCGAACCAGCGACCTTCTTGCTGTGAGGCGAACGTGCTACTCACTACGCCACCGTGGCGCCTAATACTAATAATACTAATGATAAAATACTAATGTAACAATGTCAATCACAGGCAAAAGAGCAGGAAAATATTGAGGGACAGCAGAGCAGGGTCGGTCAAGGGTGTGAAGGGATAATGACCTGAAGTTAAAAGGGGGTGAAGGGATAATCTGAAAAAAAATCTGCTGTCATTGAACCTGAGAAAAACTGTGAAAATAACCATAATGATGCAGTCTCCATGCTGCAATAATAACGATAAAGCCAAAGTGTCACCCCCTCCCCCATTATGATTATGTCCTTGTTTTCTTCCATCCGTTTCCTTCAGTAATAATATAATAATCTAAATGTTAAGTTTAATCTCCTTAGACAACTTATTAAATCGTAACACCGCTACTTTAGATTATGCAAGTATTTTCTTTTCATCTAATACTCGGGGAAGAATGTTTGTTGTGAGAATCAGGTTCATAAAAAATAATGGTGAACCTACAATCTTTCTCAAAGACACAACTTCTCCTGCACGCTTTAAGTGATCTTGGAGTGTATGAAATTGAATTAACCCCTGAAAAGATATAATATATACTGTATTTGGAATAGGACAAAACCAGTTGTTTTAACCATATAGTGCAAGCACCAATAGAATAACTGTAAACTGTGGCCGCTGCCTTTAAAAAAAACAAGACATCCGCCACTGCAGTAAACTTGCCACAACATGCTCTTACTTCCATCACCTTTCTATATGGCAAACACACACACTCGGTGTCCTTCAGGAATGTGGATATTGCTGCGATTATACCTACTGCATCAAGCTCAGATTAGCACAGTTTTAGGTAAATAAAATTAACTAAAATAAAATTTAAAAAAAATCAAGTCAAAAGACCAAGACTAAAACTAAAGTAAAAGTTGCTGTCAGATTATATCACTGAATAAAACACATTAATCAAATTACTGAAGGCCTACACTGGATAAATGACTGACCGGACGTTCAGAGTGTTCTTAAGGTAAGTGGTCGTAAACTATTGAAATGGGCTGAAATTAAATGTAGTGATGTTCAGTTTAATCAGTTTAAATTCAGCTCATATAAATAGTTAGCAGTCGTTAGCAGTGACCCATTCTTTCAGTGAGTCTTAAACATCTAAGTTCAATGAACACGACGGAGATGGAGTCCAGTCCACACTGCATTATAACCCAGCGAATGAGCTCTTGAACGTTTTCATTGTTCCTCATGAAAACAGCAATTAAAGACAAACCCTCATACAGGTGTGGAGCACAGGTGTCGCTCGTTACCGCTCACACCAGCCGCCTATAAATATGACTCAGTGAAGAGGACATGCAGTGTTGAGGACGACGGTGGAATCATGTTCTCGCTCAGTTTATGTCTCACCGGTGAGTGTTTGTGGAGGAACTTGTGCGGTGATGATGATGTTCAGCTTTAGTGTTGTCTTGAGAAAAGACTTCATCTGGATTAAGTGTTGTGCTGCTAATAATGTGATTAACAGTGCACAGGTGTCTTCATCAGTTCTTTTTGTTTTTCAGTGATGCTTCTGTGCTCCAGCTTGCTGAAATCAGCAAGTGCTGGTCATGATGGGCATGGAGGTCATGGACACGGTCATGGAGGTCATGATGGTCATGGAGGTCATGATGGTCATGGACACGGTCATGGAGGTCATGATGGTCATGGACACGGTCATGGAGGCCATGATGGACACGGTCATGATGATCGCGGCAGTCATGGAGGTCATGGACACGGTCATGGAGGCCATGATGGGCACGGTCATGGAGGCCATGATGGTCACGGCGGTCATGAGGGGCACGGTCATGGAGGCCACAGCGGTCATGGAGGTCACGGCGGTCATCATGGTCATGGAGGCCACAGTCAAGAAACTCGAGGTCTATTTCATGTAGTATAGTAAGTAAACTAAGTTGCATGATTGTTTTCACTTGACTTCATTAAGCTTTGGTTTTCCATCTCTTGCAGGCCGAAGGTACTGATCTTCTGGATTCAGACTCCTTTACCAACATCTCCACATTGGAGTTTACTTTAAATAAATGCTTAAATGCGAATGAGGTCTTTGTTATTTCCTTCTATATCCTTTTTTTTTTTTTTTTTTTTTTTCTCTCTCTTTCCTTAAGCTTCTATTATAAAGTGTCTTTGAAACCTGTCACTACAGCTGGGCTGAATTAAGGCTGTTAGTGGTGAAATGTGGCCAGACTGGTTCAAGCTGATAAAGCCAACAGTTCCTCCAGTGCCACCTTCACACTCTTGTCAAGCACTGAAAGATGAGCTGCTGCAACTGAGAGCCACAGTGGTGTTCATGGTCAACATGACTGTGGACTTCAATGTTGTTAAAACCCTTAATTCCCACAACAAGTGTTCATGTTTGCTTTAATTTCATTTATTTGATTTTATTTATTTAGAGTTGTTGTGAAGCCACTCTGTTTGTATTTTGGCTGTGTGCTTCGGGTCATTGTCCTGCTGGAAGATGAACCGTCACCCCAGTCTGAGCAGCACTCTGAAGCAGGTGTTCATTCAGGATGTCTCTGTACATCGCTGCATTCATCTTTCCCTCTATCCTGACTAGTCTTCCAGTTCCTGCTGCTAAGAAACATCCCCACAGCATGATGCTGCCACCACCAGGCTTCACTGTAGGGATGGTATTAGCCTGGTGATGAGCGCTGCCTGGTTTTCTCCAAATGTAACGCCTGTTATTCACTCCAAACAGTTCGAGTCTCATCAGACCAGAAATATTAATTTCTTATGATCTGAGACATTAAACAATTGTGAAGTGCTATGAATACTTTCCAGATGCTCTGTATGGTGTACAATATACACTGTAGAGATGCTGGATTTAACATAATTACTTCATGCTCCCCAACACAATCAATTAGTTTAGCAAACTTGGTTTTTACAAAGTTAAGTTGATTGAACAAAATGATTAAGTTGTCCTCAAAAAACAAACAAAAAAAAAACTAGTATTGTTGATTCAACTCGTTTTTGATGTACATTTTGTGTGCAGCTTTAAAATGTATTGCTAAGCAATTACTAATGTAGACAAAAAGCCCCCTTAATCATGTGTGAAGTGAAATACAGTTTATTAGGTGATCATGAAGGTGCAAAATGCACCAGTAAGTTTAGTTCAGTCAGGACTATAAACGCTTCAGATGATGTTGTTTGGTGAGGAACTCCATCTATAAGCTGATCTGAATCCCACAATGAATCTGCTGTCAAACCTTTAGATCAGGGGTGCCCAATCCTGTTCCTGGAGATCCACCATCCTGCAGAGTTCAGCTCCAACCCTGAGCAGAAGCAACTTAACCAGCAAAGTAGGATCTGCAGGAGCACCTGGTAAATAAAGCCGGGTGTGTTTGATCAAGGTTGAAGCTGAACTGTGCAGGATGGTAGATCTCCAGGAACAGGAGTGAGCACCCCTGCTTTAGATGATGTGTCTTTATCCTGAGGCTGGTTAAGAGTTTTACACACAAACTGATTGTTTGGTGTGTCTGAATAGACTAGATTAGTGGTCAAAACACTCATCATTGTGGTCATTTGCTGTTACGCACCTTGGCTTGATTTGCATTGACTTGTGTTGTTTATTTTTTAAATATAATACAAATATAATGTTTTAAATCGATTTTATTAAAAACTTTCTGCACTCCAATGTTGATCATTTACAGGTTTAATAAATATAAATATATAATGATTTGAATATATAATCTAAAAGTGAAAAATTCGACCCGTATGATTTGACTCTCAGTCGAATACCTATAAAATTCCTAAATTTACGTAAATGGGGGATGCTGTTACCCCCCAATCAACTTTATAACTTTAGTCGAGTAATGAAAATGTATCTTAATCATTTAGTTTAAGATTATAAACAGTTGGACGTGTAGATATAAAGCAAAATAAAATTTTGAAGAGATACAATTCGAGTGGCGTGTCTGAAGTTAGGGCTGACGCGCTCGTCATAGCAGCGTCAGCCAATGAAACTAGTCAACAATCAGCTACTGTCTGAGCTGGTGTATTTGCATACAGCGATCTGATTGGCTGACGCTTCCGTCGGCGCTTGAAAAGTTGTGAAAGTCCCAACTTCTGGAGCGAGCAACGCCATGGATCCACAATGCAGTTCGGCAACGCCTGACGTCACCCATTCAAGGTGAATTGGAAGCGTTGACGCCCCTTCAGGGTTCCCACGGTCCTTAAAAAGTCTTGAAACGTCTTAAATACAATTTTTCGATTTTTAAGGTCTGAAAATGTCTTGAAGTCTGTAATTTTCCATAAAGAGGTCTTAAATTTCATGTCCAACTCGTCATTTTTATTTTTTTTCCAACCGCAATTTAACCAGCGCCACATTTGGGGGAAACTTCATGGGTGCAACCTGCATCATTCCATAGGTGAAATACGAGTAAGTGATTGAAGAAAGTATTGATGGTTCGCCACCACGGCATTTTGCGAAATCGCAAGCATGGGCAAATGTTTGTTTGATGACAAACGGTTGGAGGACGAAAAGTATCGGGGGTGGCTAAAGAAGACAGCCAGTAATCATGAAGGGAGGTGTGCTTTATGTAAAAAGATGATGAAACTGGGGACAATGGCCCCCAAAGCGCTCGATTCACACATGAAAGCAGAGAAGCACAAGAAGTATGTGTCGTCACAGGCAAGTAGTTTGTCCATAAGTACGTTCTCATTGAGCACTTCGACCTCTCAGCCTTCCACAAGGCCGTCCACTTCAAGCAATGCCCTCTGCAGCTTGCAGAATGTAGCTACACTTAAGGCCGAAATACTGTGGGTATTTTAAACCGTAAGCCGCCTCCACTCGTACACCTTAAATGAGGACATCCACCTAGTTTTTCAAGCAATGTTCCCTGACTCAGAGTTGAGATAAAGTCTTAAATTTTCCTTTTAGAAGACTTAGAGGACTTTTCCTTTAGTAGACTAAAAGGTCTTAAAAGTTATTAAATAAAGATACCCTGCCCTTGGGGCGCCACGGTGGCGTAGTGAGTAGCACGTTCGCCTCACAGCAAGAAGGTCGCTGGTTCGATCCCCGGCTAGGCCAGTTGGCATTTCTGTGTGGAGTTTGCATGTTCTCCCCGTGGTTGCGTGGGTTTCCTCCGGGTGCTCCGATTTCCCCCCCACAAGTCTAAAGATATGCGGTACAGGTGAATTGGGTAAGCTAAATTGTCCATAGTGTATGTGTGTGAATGAGAATGTATGGATGTGTTTCCCAGAGATGGGTTGTGGCTGGAAGGGCATCCGCTGTGTAAAACGAAATGCTGGATAAGTTGGCGGTTCAATCCGCTGTGGCGACCCCGGATTAATAAAGGGACTAAGCCGAAAAGAAAATGAATGAATGAATGAATGACCCTGCCCTTGTGAATGGGGCTTTATGTTTGAAATACTTTAGTTAATTAATAATTTGAGTTATTTTCCGAGATAAAACATAACGGAAAAGAAGTAGATGATTAAATACGTGAAAAGTCAGTTGTTAAATACAATTAGAAATGCTTAAATAAATAAGTAAATACGCAAACATAACACTGCCAAGCCCCCGTTCGACAGGATTGTGTATTGTCAATCTGAAAATTGTGTATATCACACAACGCTACTCTGTGAAGAGTGTCTATGAATGGTTTTGTTGGCGCTTTCCTACAGAATGAGGCTTCGCTTTCGTATGAACTCTAAGATGGAGCTTCAGTTCTGAAGAAATCGCAAACGTTTTGCCGCATTGATCACATTTGTGTGGCTTCTCTCCAGTGTGGACCGTAACGTGTCGATTAAGGTGTGATGATCGGCTGAAACTCTTCCCACAGTGAGTACATGCGAACGGTTTCTCTCCAGTGTGGATCATCTGGTGTCGTTTCAAGTCTCCGGCTTTAATAAAAGTCTTCTCGCACTCAAAGCAGACAAACTCTCTCACACCAGTGTGGATCTGCTGATGTTGCGATAAATGTGACGGTCGTCTAAAACTCTTCCCACACTCTGAACATAGATAAGGCCTCTCCTTTGTATGAACTACAAGGTGTTTCTTCAGCTCTGAAGGAATTGAAAACCGTTTGCTGCACTGATCACATTTGTGTGGCCTCTGTCCCGTGTGGATCTTCATGTGATGATTAAGAATTGTTAATCGCATAAAGCTCTTCCCACACCGAGCGCACGTGAACGGTTTCTCTCCAGTGTGGATCAGCATGTGAAGCTTGAAAGCGCATTTGTAACCGAAACTCTTTCCACACTGAGTGCAGGTGAATATGTCCACGTCTTTACTTGGTTCGGTCGTTGTGTGAGTTTTGAGGTCAGCTTTGACATGATGTTTCTCAGCATCTTCACACTCCTCCACCACCATCACATCTGAAAATTGAGTAAACAAGTTACATTTTAAGAAGCTAGTTTTTGTTTTACTTCATACACCATGCAGACGGTGGGTTTTTAACAATAATAATAATTCCTTACATTCATATAGCGCTTTACACATTGGAGGGAATCTCCTCATCCACCACCAGTGTGTAGCATCCACCTGGATGACCCAACAGAAGCCATATTGTGCCAGACCGCACACCACACACCAGCTGATTGGTGGAGAGGAGACAGAGTGATGAAGCCAATTATGATATGGAGATGTTAGGAGGTCATGATGGACACAGGCCAGTGGGCAGATCTGGCCAGGATGCCAAGGTTAAACTCCTACTCTTAATCGAAAACATCCTGGGATTATTAACGACCACAGAGAGTCAGGACCTCGGTTTAACGTCTGAAAGACGGCGCTCACTGACAGTATAGAGTCCCCTTCACTATACTGGGGCATTAGGACCCACACAGACCGCAGGTTGAGCGCCCCATGTTGGCCTCACTAACACCACTTCCGGCAGCAACCTAGCTTTCCCATGTGGTCTCCCATCCAGGTACTGACCAGGCGCAGCCCTGCTTAGCTTCAGTGGGCGACCATGTGAGAGTTGCACAGAGCTAGCTGCAGTTAAACAATCATGAATAAGAGCATGAGTGCAGTACACAATGCGCTAATCTGGACACAGAAGACAATGTGAAGCATGTCAAACTGCACAAAAATCTCTGCAAAACTGCAAGGCCGCGAAAGGTGAAGCGCTTTATAGCGAGGGAACACTGTATCCCACTCAAAAAGACATACACTCATGCTGTCATGGCAATACTGGTACAATGACGCCTCTCAAACGACCCTTCGCTAGAGCTGCACAATCGCAAAAAGGTCGCAATCTTGATTCGACCCCCTAGATGATCTTAATTTAGCATTTCTACGATTCTGTCAATCATAAGTTCAGGAGAGAAGCAAAGGCGGCCGCACAAGTCTTCATGTTGTTTTACATACAATGTTCAGCAGCGTGGACACCTCCAAATGGTGTTAAAAGAGTCACGTACTGTATTTATAAGGTATAATTTATACAAAAATGTCATTTCTGTCTTCATCTAATGATGTATTCGCGGCCGCAAAAACACACGTGATGTGAGCTGACCGTGAGCTGTTACCATAGAGAGGGCGGGCGCCTGTGAATGATGCCTACTTTAGTGAACACAAACTGCATAGGCTGTGAATAACAGCTAATAAAGTTGTAAATAACATTCAGTTTGTGGCACAGAGAGATCGTTTGGGAAGTATGAACTGCTCAGTGAAAATAAAACCGAAAGCATACATCATTTAAATGATCATAACGCATTTTAGATTAATGATTACGACAAGCATATAATACGTTTTTCTTTCATATCGAACACAGTGTTGTGCAGGAGGATAAATGTTGAACAGTGTCAGTATAACTCCTCTAGCTCAGTGTTTCTCAACTGGTGGTCGGGAACATTTTTAGTGGGTCGCGGAGTGCGTGGTCCAAAAAAAAAAAAATTATAATAATTTATTTTGCTTATACCAAACTTTTATTTTGAAATGCGCGCGCGCGACAACAGTTCAGTTTAGTTCGGTAACTGAACATTTCTCTACCCTAACCGCTGTTTACAGTATTTATTGTTTTTACTTTGTAATATTTCTATAATTTGATACATTTTGTTAAATGCAACAATAAAATATTGGGTCGCGGCTTGATGACCATGTAAAAATGTGGGTCCCGTGGCCAAAACAGTTAAGAACCACTGCTCTATCCTATATAATGTTGAATATAATGCAGGAGGGAATCTGATAATGACAAATGTCTGATTTTACCAGTAAAAGAACTCGGTTTAATAAAGTTGTCAATAGCTACGTCTATTTTTATTCGCATTTTGCATATGCGCATAAAAAACAATTGATGGAAACACCATGATGCGCATAAATTTTGAAAACGCACATAAAAAATGTATGCACATAGCTGAGTAGGATAAACTTTTTATTGGATAAGAAAAGATGCGCATAAACTGCGATGGAAACATTTTTACCAGTACCAAACTCCAGTATGCGCATTAAAAAAGGTTATGTGATTGTGTTATAAGAGATCATGTGATGATGATAATGTGTGTGAATGGACAAACCAGCAGGCTGAGCACATTGTAAAACATCTGAAATGTTGTTTTGGTCATTCTAAAGCGCCTCACCGTTTCAGTAGTTGTGTTATTATATTATTAA
>CAIGQQ010030823.1:1255891-1286429 GCA_903798035.1 Danio albolineatus | reverse complement strand
ATATATATATATATATATATATATATATATATATATATATATATAGAGAGAGAGAGAGAGAGAGAGAGAGAGAGAGAGAGAGAGAGAGACTCTTGTATTTATGTCAATATCTAGTTAAAATACTACTCAAGTATTCATAACAAATATATTAGATTGTTGTCAAGCACGTGAATGTACAGAACTTCAGAAAATAAAGAGCTCCACAAACTTTTAATTTAACGTTTTCTGCATCAAACTTCACACTCTGCCACAGTAGATTCCCAATATTCCCTTCACAGATCATAATATCCGATGTCACTAAAAGTAACGTGGAGAAAACTCAAACACTAATGGAAGAAAACACTTCACTCATATGTTCCTCTCAGAGCTGCTCTCCGCCTGCTGTATTGTTTTGGTCAGCAGACACACAGATAGAGGTGAACTCAATGCAGAAACTAGTCGCAGATTGTCGCTTTAATAAACTGTAAAGTGTGTTTTATTGTTGTGTAAACACGAGAAAAAGCGTGAACGACTCACCTCAGCTCTGAAGACTCGACGCTGAGTGAACGCGTCAGCGCTGACGTCACCACGGCGAGGCGGGAGCAACAGCAAATCAACAAAAGTGCGTCAATAAATACCGTTAACCGCCGACACAATCGCTAATACAGACAAAATGCCGTTTTCTCTGCGTGAGGTGAAATACTGCTTATTAGGTTCTTAAAACACGGTTAAAAATTATGTAATCATATTTTTAAAGAAGAAAAAACATTTAAATAAATAGAAGATGTTAAAATGTAAGAAAATATGAAAAAAATCTAGTTTATCGTATAAACTGTATAATTATAAGCAGGGCCAGACGGAATCTGCGGACATTTTGTGCTATTTCTGCGGAGTATTTTGTTAAAATCTGCGGATTTATGGGGAATGATTTTAGAAGTATCATAACTAAAAAATTTAAGTATGAAATTAAAAGTAACACCTTTTTAACTTTATTTAATGTTTACAATGCAAGTCCAATTAGATCCACTTTATTTGGTAAACAAAGCAAGTCTCTCGTATAAAATCTCTTATAAAACACAGAAAATAGTACTTTACAAACTGTATTGTAAAAAACACATGAATATTTTCATATTTATCAATATTTTTACTGAAATTAATTTGAAAACTGAATAAATATAAATTTACACACCTTTAAACCAGTAAATAAACAGAATTAATGATGGGCTAAAAATCTGCGGAAATCTGTGCGCGCAGATTCCGTGTGGCCCTAATTATAAGTGTAAAGCTCATCTTTCATATCAGGCCCAATTTGTACACGTTCAAAATAATTATTAAAGATAATCATCCCAAAATATTAAAAGAATTACAGGCATAACATTAACATTCATGTTCTTTTCAGCTTGGTCCCTTTATTCATTAGGAGTCACCACAGCAGAATGAACCGCCAACTTATCCAGCATATCTTTTACGCAGCGGATGCCCTTCCAACTTGGAAACACCCATACACTATGGACAATTTAGCTAACCCAATTGACCTATAGCACATGTGTTTGGACTGTGAAACCGGAGGAAACCCACACCAACACGGGGAGAACATGCAAACTCCACACAGAAACGTCAAATGACCCTGCTGAGACTCGAACTAGTGACCTTCTTGCTGTGAGGCGACAATGCTAACCACTGCACCACCCTAATAATAACATCTAATTTCATACAAAAAAAAAAAACGTTTGGATTTCGCATAATTACATGGATTATATCATGACTCAAAATGACAGAGGCCTGCAATGATAACAGCTTCAGATAACCTCAGATGTTGGGTGAGGAACTTTCGTTTTCGTTTTCGTTTCGGTCTCATTCACTTCCATTGATTTCAGACGTTGAAAAACTGTTTTTTTACGCTGCTTTATGTCGCAAACTGAGTTTTTTTCCGAACAATCGAATACAGTAACGCTAGTTTTTTCTGAAACTGTGGTCTATTCTCCCCAAACTCAACCGATCCTGTATCCTGCTCTCAACACTTGGCCGTTGGTCATCGCCGATGTGTTTTTCAATCAGAACTGAACCATAAAAGGGTAGCCAAGGTAGCGCAGTGGGTAGCACGATCGCCTCGCAGCAAGAAGGTCGCTGATTCGAGCCTCTGCAGAGTCAGTTATCATTTCTATATGGAGTTTGCATGTTCTTCCAGTGTTGGCGAGGGTTTCCTCAGGGTGCTTCGGCTTCCCCAACAAGTCCAAAGACATGTGGTACAGGTGAACTGGGTAAGTGTGAATGAGTTTGTATGGATGTTTCCCCACAGATGCAAGAGCATCCGCTGCATAAAATATATGCTGGATAAGTTGGCGGTTCATTCCGCTGTGGTTAATAAAGGGACTAAGCCGAAAAGCAAATGAACGATGAATTACACAGCATGACGACCGTGTCTTTGATAATTCTCATCGTGTGAATTCATTAACATACACACTATGAACTCTGCGAGTGTTCAGGAAGGATCTTGTCGACGCGTAGAACTCTTCCCTTCAGAATAAACCTTCTCTTTTGTGTGAACTCTGAGATGTTTCTTCAGCTCTGAAGGAACTGTAAATGCTTTGCCGCATTGATCGCATTCGTGCGGTTTCTCTCCAGTGTGGATCCTCATGTGTCGATTAAGGCTTGATGATCGTATGAAACTCTTCCCACACTGAGCGCACGTGTGCCGCTTCTCTGCAGTGTGGATCATTTGGTGGCGATTCAATCCTCCCACTGTGATAAAAGTCTTCTCACACTCGGCGCACACGAACGCTCTCACACCAGTGTGGGTCTTCTGATGCAGTTGTAAACTTGACAGCAGCGTGTAACTCTTTCCACACTCAGGGCATGAATGAGGCTTCTCGTTTGTGTGAACTCTGAGATGTCTCTCCAGCTGACAAGTCCTCAGAAATGACTTGCTGCAGTGTTCACACTTGTGTGGTTTCTCCCCGGTGTGGATCTTCATGTGCTGGTTAAGATATGTCGACCGGATGAAACTCTTCCCACAGTGAGTACAGGTGAATTGTTTTTGTCCAGTGTGGACCCTCACGTGACGATTAAATACTTGTTTTTGCTTGAAACTCATCCCACACTGAGTACACGTGAACGGTTTTTCTCCATCGTGGATCATCATGTGAAGCTTGAGGTCAAACTTTTGGATGAAACTCTCTCCACACTGAGCGCAGGTCAAACCATCCTCAGCTGTTGTTTCCGTTAATAAAGTTCGTTCAGTTTTGACGTGATGTTTCTCCTCATCTTCACTCAGTTCTTCACTCTCCTCCTTCACCACCACATCTGAAAGATAAAAAAATGTCACATTTTAAGAGTCTAGTGTTTAAATGTACCATCAAATGATCATGAATAACAGCGTGAGTAGGCCTGTCACGATATCTATTTTTTGCTGTACGATATATTGTACCAAAATATATCGCGATAAACGATATTATTGTCATTTTAAGACCATTTTAGGCCACTCATTTTATAATGCCGGAATGGCTGTATAATAGCATCATAACGCAAGTACACTCTTCAAAAGAACACATCATATTTTGTACTTAAGAATATTTAATTTAATTTTAATATTAATTTTATTGTTTTATTTTTTTATAATTTAATGATTAGGCATTGGCATCAGAATGTGAAAACGCATATCCAAAACAAATAATAAATAAATGTTAATTTAAAAAAAATGCAAGGTTAAAAAGTTACAGAGGCTGCGATATCGCTCATATCTGCGACATCTCCAATATAGAGATAGAGAGGTTGTGCAATCAGCTAAAATGTTGCAATGGGCGATATATATTGCATCACCAAAAATTATTGAGGTCATGTCCATGTATTGTGCGATAAGTCGATATATTGATTATTGTGACAGGCCTAAGCGTGAGTGTGTTTGGCTGAAATTTGCAGGGGGTCAAACACCATACCTGTCAACATTGGGATGAATAATAAGGGAAATATAATAATCTGTTTGGGAAACAGCGTCTGTTTATGACTATGGAGCGCGTCTGACAGTCACGCACCGCTTTATGACTGTTTTGAGGATTGCACAGGAGGAGCGACGGCACCTGTAATGAAAAGGAAAGGGAATCCCGCCGTTTTCATATTTATTTCAAAGTGTTTCATGCCTAAATAAACTGAAAGCACAGAACTCACATTTAAGAGCAAGGGGCGGCCCCTGGTGGTGCGGCGGTGTGGGTTGCCTATAGGGAGGATCGGCTCTTTAATGTTTATCGCCACCCTTCAGAGAAAGACTGAAAATACGGGAGAAATACGGGGAAACACCTTTACGGGATGATAGCTGGATTAGGCATGGGCCAGTATAATTTTTTGCCGGTATGATAACCTTGGATTAAAATATCGCGGTTTCACGGTATTACGATATTGTGTTTACTGCTCTAAAATATGTAATTTTTAAATGTCTGGATAAAAAACTAAAACTTTTTCCCCTTTAAACTCAATACTTTTTTTTCGAAAGATTCATAATATTTTGAAGCAGTAAACATGTCAGGCTAAATAATAACAATGAATGATTGACTTCTGCTGTCTTCATTAGTTTCAAAAACACAGATTTTTTTACAATTTAAAACAGCATCTTAGTATATTTTTTTCTGCTGGAGATGCTGTTGTCCTAAAAAACGAAAATAAAATTAATAAAAAAAGAATAAAATAACACCTTAGGGACGGTATTACAGAAAATTTTGGCGGTATGAAAACCTTGACTTTTCCAAACCGCGGTATACCTTGAAAACTGTTATCGTCCCATGCCTAAGCGGTATAGAACTGTAAGATATGGGAGAATCCCAGGAAAAACAGGAGGGTTGACAGGCATGTCAAACACACTCAAAAATATCAACACTTTTGTTTTTGCTTTTGAACTGACTTCAGAACACCAGTCAGTATCTGTTGAGAGCACCATTCGCCTCCCGCAGTGCAGCACATGTCCTAAACAGAGTCGATCAGGTTATTGATTGTGGGCTGTGAACTGTTGGTCGACTCCTCTTCAATGATTGTGAAGTTGCTGGATATTGGCTGGAACTGAAACACGCTGTTGTTAACGGCGATCCAGAGCACCCCAGTTATGCTATGGGTGATGCAGAGGTGTGGCTGCTGAAATTTGTGTCTTAGGGATGAGCGGATCGATCCTGAAGTATCAATATTTTCAATACTTGGAATGTTTCGAAAGGTACGACCCTTAAGTAAAAGTATCGATCTTTTCAGGGGGGTTTCTTACTGAGTGATCAGAAACATCTAAATAATTACAGCGCCGCATATTATATAAATATTTACTTAAATAGGAACACGAATGGGAACTATAATATTCTTCCGCTGTATCTTCGCTGATAGGTCAGTGTTATCTCACGGCACAGTGGTACAGACACCGCACACACCCAGCGCAGGTTGTAAAACTCGAGAGCGGAGCTGTCAACATCATGACTGACTGTAAACGAAGTATAATCTGGAGTTATCGTAAAAGTCATCAGCTAAAGGGAGAAAAAGAAATCAACGATCTGTTGTTCCTTCACAAAAACCTGGAAACTGATTAAAATCAGGAAGCACAAATGAATATCGCAACTTAACTTTAAGACTCAATCCAAAGTTCTGCTGCTTTGACCTTTAAATAAGCTGAAGAAATTCAGTTGTGTATTATTTTTCATTATGTATGGTGCTGTTTAGCCAGTTATAGATCTGCAATTTTAATAAATGTAAAAAAATCATGTGTTTTATTTATTATTATTAATAATAATAATAATAATAAAGGTCATAATAAAAATAAATCACGTAATATTTAATTTAAGTATTGATAAGTATCAATTTAAGTATCAATATCGATGATACTTCTCTTGAAATACTTGGTATCGGATCGGAAACAAAAATATTGGTTTCGCCCAGCCCTATTGTGTCTTAACATGGGGTTACAAGCAGTGTTGAGAATGATAATACCTGAGGATAAAGCACAATGTCAAAAGTCCTCCATTTATTATTATAATTTAGCTCTTCTTATCTTAAGATAATTATTATCTTTATTTTCCAAGATAAAACGTAACGCAGTTGAAGTAGATAAATATACAAGTCAAAAATCAGCTGAAAGGCTATTAAACGCATTTAGAAATTATTAAATAAATGAGCAAACAACCCTGTCCGGTAGCATCGCATATCAGTGATCTACAAAAGTAGCATTATCCAAGCATATACTTCCAGTTTACTTCAACGATCATGCCTAGAGTAATGAACAAACCCAAACCTATTAGTTCTTCAGTCTCTTCCTGTTTAATTCTGCAGGGTTCTGGATCACTCATCTTCTCACTGTCCTTCAATAAACTCTTTGTCTGACCTCTTTGACTCTCTGTCTTTGTCTTTCACTGATGGCGGCAGAGCTTCAGGAGAACAAACAGAGAAATCTGAGTCATTTACACTGATTGATGTAATAAACACATTATTATGCAGATCTGAAAATATCAATATAATGAATGAGGATAAAATGGGAACTGTTGTCATGAAGAGTTAGGTTAGAATGTTTGGATAGTTGTTACTGCAAAAATTGTTTTTGTGGTTACTGTCACATTTTGTTTAACCTACTTTGGCCTGTTAATTATTGTCAGCTATGCCGGTAACACTTTATTTCGATGGTCCATTTGAGTATTAGTAGACTGTCTGCTTAATATCTGCTGATACTGACATTCAACAGACATTTAACTGACTATAAGAAACTTTGCAAGTACATGTCAACTTACACTAACCCCAACCCAACAGTCTACTTATTATGTAATGAGAATTATTGCAATGTAATTCAACAAACAGACCATTGAAATAAAGTGTGACCGCTATGCCTATGTGTTCAGCAACGATTATAATCATTAGAGAAGTCTGTTGAGTTGGAAGATATAGACTGACTGCATCTATTTACACAGTTTCCAATGAAAGACAGCTTATTTTGATGTCCAAGTGATCACACTTTCCTGAAAACATATTTAAAATTGCATTTTACAACCACATGCATGCTATAGGGCCTGTGGTTACTGTGCTCAATGCCCCTAAGGGATGTGCCCCCGGCTGAAGTACACGTCCCTTATTTTATTTTATTTTTGTATATTACAAGTGGTAACCTACTTTACAGATCACACTTTCTGATATTACTAACAGAAACGTGGAGAATCTCAAACTAACACAGTAAACACAAACACTTCACTCATATTGTCCTCTCAGAGCTCCTCTCCGCCTGCTGTATTGTTTTGGTCAGCAGACACACAGATAGAGGTGAACTCAATGCAGAAACTAGTCGCAGATTGTCGCTTTAATAAACTGTAAAGTGTGTTTTATTGTTGTGTAAACACGAGAAAAAGCGTGAACGACTCACCTCAGCTCTGAAGACTCGACGCTGGATGATTGCGTCAGCGCTGACGTCAAGACGGAGAGGCGGGAACAACGCAAAAATTTACATCACAAAACAGGGAACAATCAACATCGCAAGACATGTTTACCATTAAAATCAATGAAAATTGTAACAACTGCAACAAGGAGCTGTACAAAAGACTTACATCAAAGTATGTATATATATATATATATATATATATAGTATGTATATTAAAAATATATATTAAATATATTATGTTATTTATTTTTTTTAATGCAACTATATGGGTGGGGCCGGGTAGGGGGCCCAACAAGGCTGTGTCCAGGGGCCTCTGAATTTTTAATCCGGGCCTGCTCTTTGTACTTCATTTTCAGAATATTTATTGTTATGTTTATATATATATATATACAGTATGTCACAAAAGTGAGTACACCCCTCATATTTCTGCAAATATTTATTTATATCTGTTCATAGGACAACACTGCAGAAATGACTCTTTGACACAATGAAAAGGAGTCCGTGTAAAGTTAGTTTAGCAGTGTAAATTTAGTGTCCCCTCAAAATAACTAAAAATACAGCCAATAATAGCTGAACCCCTGGCAACAAAAGTAAGTACACCCCTTAGAATTTTATTTTAAAGTTAATATTTTGTGTGGCCACCATCATTTTCCAGCACGGCTTTAATTCTGTTGGACATGGAGTTGACCAGAGCTTCACAGGTTGCCACTGGAATCCTCTTCCACTCCTCCATCACAACATCACAGAGGTGGTGGACATTTGACACCTTGTGCTCCTCCACCTTCCTTTTCAGGATGCCCCAGAGGTGTTTTAAGGGGTTTTGCTCTGGAGACATAGTTGGCCAGTCCATCTTTACCTTTAGCAAGCCAGTGAGGTGTATTTGGGGTCATTATCATGCTGAAACACTGCTTTATGGCCCAGTTTCCGGAAGAAAGGGATCATGCTCTGCTTTAGTATGTCACAGTACTTGTCAGAATTCATGTTTTCCTCATTGAATTGTAGCTTCCCAATGCCAGCAGCACTCATGCAGTCCCACATGATGACACTCCCACCACCATGTTTAATGATAGACAAGACACACTTGTGTTTGTACTCCTCACCTGGTTGCCACCACACACGCTTGACACTATCTGAACCAAATAGGTTTATCTTGGTCTCATCAGACCACAGGATATGGTACCAGTAATCCTGGTCCTTAGTTTGAATGTCTGCGGCACATTGTCTGCGAGCTTTCTTGTGCATCTTTAGAAGAGGCTTCCTTTGAGGACAACCATGCAGACCAATTTGGTGCAGTGTGCGGCGTACGGTCTGAGCACTGACAGGCTGACCCCCCATCCCTTCAATACCTGAAGCAATGCTGGAAGCACTTATCCGTCTTTTTTCAAAGACAATCTTTGGATGTGACGCTCAGAACGTGCACTCAGCTTCCTTGGCTGACCATGGTGAGGCGTGTTCTGAGAAGAACCTGTCCTCTTAAAGCATTGAATGGCCTTGGCTGCAGCACAGTTTCAGAGTGTTGCTATCTTCTTATAGCCTAGGCTTTATGCAAAGTAACAATGTGTTTTTTCAGGTCTTCTGAGAGTTGTTTGTCATGAGATGCCATGTTGAACTTTCAGTGGCCAGGTTGAGAGAGTGGAAGAGCTTTTATACCAAATTTAACTCGCCTTCTATCTGGAAACACCTGAGACAGTGTAAAACTAATGAGCCACATGCCACAGGGGAAGGAAAATGACTAATTGTGCTCAATTTGTACATTTTCACTTAGGGGTGTACTCACTTTTGTTGCCAGGGGTTCAGCTATTATTGGCTGTATTTTTAGTTATTTTGAAGGGACACTAAATTTACACTGCTAAACTAACTTTACACTGACTCCTTTTCATTGTGTCAAAGAGTCACTTCTGCAGGGTTGTCCTATGAAAAGATATAAATAAATATTTGCAGAAATGTGAGGGGTGTACTAACTTTTGTGACATACTGTATATATATATATATAAACATAACAATAAATATTCTGAAAATGAAGTACAAAGAGAAGGCCCGGATTAAAAATTCAGAGGCCCCTGGACACAGCCTTGTTGGGCCCCCTACCCGGCCCCACCCATATAGGTGCATTAAAAAAATTTAATAACATAATATTTTTAAATAAAATAAATCTATAATGTATTGCCTACTTTTTAACCCAATAAACTATATTTACCGTAGTACATATTTTTATAGTCTATAAAGATTTTACTTAATTTTAAAGCAATTAAAGCACACTTTGATATAAAAAAAATTACTAATAAAATTATTGAAAAATAATGTTTTTTAGAATACTTGTTCAAGTTCACTGAAGCAGTACTAAGTATATATAAAAGGGTAGTGAGTAGCACGTTCGCCTCACAGCAAGAAGGTCGCTGGTTCGAGCCTCAGCTGGGTCAGTTGGCATTTCTGTGTGGAGTCTGCATGTTCTCCCCGTAGTTGTGTGGGTTTCCTCCGGGTGCTCTGGTTTCCCCCACAGTCCAAAGACATGCGGTACAGGTGAATTGGGTAAGCTAAATTGTCCGCAGTGTATGAGTGTCAATGAGTGTGTATGGATGTTTCCCAGAGATGGGTTGCAGCTGGAACGGCATCCGCTGCGTAAAATAAATGCTGGATAAGTTGGCGGTTCATTCCGCTGTGGCGACCCCGGATTAATAAAGGCAATGAATGAAAAGAAAACGAATGAAGATGTCGCTAACATTTAACACTATGGAAAATAACCGTTTGTAGAATCCTTAAAATACCTATTTAGGTGCTGTGTATAAATAGGATAAACCTTATAAAGTACCCACGAGCCACTTGTGACTTTATTTCACATTTTCATTATTTTAATATTTAAAGAAAAAATATGTTCTTTCTGTTAAAAATAAATATATTTCCAATCTAATATGTAGTGGGGGGGGGGGGGGGGGGGGGTGTTCATCAGAAGATGGATTTGAACTGGTTGATGATCAAACGCGTCTTGTTGCCATCCACTTTACAAGCTACGCCACTCACGCTGCTGTCAATTACACTCTTTAGTTATGTTTTCTCTGTCAATCACACAGTGATGTGTAGAAATCGCACAAATAGCTTATTCCTATGAAGTGCTCTATTTGCACTAATTAGACACTCCAAAATCGGCA
The DNA here is from genome assembly GCA_903798035.1 of Danio albolineatus. NCBI lineage: Eukaryota > Metazoa > Chordata > Actinopteri > Cypriniformes > Danionidae > Danio > Danio albolineatus. The sequence goes on along the minus strand of CAIGQQ010030823.1, from coordinate 1,275,923 downwards.
CCTTTTCCTCCCTCGCAGGGGTCCCACGGGCCCCTGGGCCTGTGCCCATAATGCCCATTGGTTAATCCGGCCCTGACAAAGAGCTTTGGTTACTGAAGTATTTGAAGCTTTGAGCCACTCTCCTTACCTCGGAAAGAAAACATCTAAAAAGAGGGCCTCCATTTTTCCATTTACAACAATGAATATGATATTTACCCATTAGCAAAATAAAGTTTACAACATCAGAGAAAGAGAAACGTAAGTCACATTTGTAAAAGTAAATATCTTCTAGAATATTAGGGGGGACTGAAACCATCTTTAATGAAAGCCATATTTAAATGTCAAACCAGAATCTAGAAGTAAATTCACAAGAAAAAAAATCAGTGATCGAGTGTTTCTGGAAGATTTGAACAGAAGCGACACACGTCAACATCAAAGTTAAATCTTTTTTAAATAAACTCATTCACAGGACGTATCTTAAACAAAATTCTGTAATGAGTTTCCGTAACCTTAGGTGATAAAAGCTTTGTCCTCTACTGAGGGTTCAACAATTCCTAGATGATAACACTTATAACCAGTGGTGTAAAGTAACTAATTATAAATACTCTGACTACTGTAATTGAGTAGTTTTTCTCAGGAATTGTACTTTACTGAGTAGTTTTATAAATGTGGACTTTTCCTTCCCCTTGAGCACATGTTTAGTGCAGTATCGGTGCTTTTCCTCCACTACTGTCCTTCATCCTGCAGTCACTACTGTATTTCTGTCTTGTCTATGGTCATTGTCTACAGTAGAAAGATCAGCCCTGTGATTCCTGTCCAATTAAATCACACATAGAAAGTAAATCACATCATACTGAACAACCTCAAGACATGGGCGCTTTATAAACGCAGCAAAGCTTTGGGAAACATTAAAAATGTCCAAGAAGATGTTCAAAATCTGCACACGCAATGATCCAGAGACTGTTTATAGACTGCATGTCACTGAAAATGAGGGGTGTCCACTGGATGATGACTGAAATTACCAAACAGCCTTAAACTATCACTAAATGGAACAAATGAAGAATGGAAGGAAGGGCCAAATAAAAGGAAGGACCGAACAAGGAATGGAAGGAAGGATCGAAGAACCAAATAAATGAAAGAAGGATTCAATGAAGGACTGAACAAACTAAGAGAATGAACAAACGAATGGACCTAATGAAGGAAGGAACAAAATATGAAAGAAAGAATGAGCGAACAAATGAAGGGAGGAAAGAAGGAAGGACCAAACGAATGAAGGAAGAATTCAATGAAGGACTGAACAAATGAATGAATGAACAAAAGGACCTAATGTAGGAAGGAACAGAAATATGAACGAATGAGTGAACGAAGGAAGGAGGGAACAAACGAATGAAGGAGAGAACAAACAAATAATTGAAGGAAGGCTGGAAGGAACAAACGAAGATAGGAAGATCCCTTAATACAGCACATGTTGTTTGTGCAGGGATGTGTAAAAGTAACATTCTGTAAACGCATCAACTTTTCTACAGTGTAATACTCACGGCTCACTACTCTTGAGTACTTCTGAAAGCTCTACTTTTTACTCATACTTTGAGTAATGTTTACTACAGATACTTTTACTCTACTTGCACTACATTTTGGGGCAAATAATGCTACTTTTACTGGAGTATGATTCTTCAGTACTCTTTCCACCACTGGTGATCGCCCATATTGCCCTCTCCTAAATCCACCACTGTTTGTATGTGGGATTATGCTGATTGAGATTGAGCTGATATTTACAAATGGTTGAAATTCATGAACATACACACATTCAGCTGTCAAACCTGATGTCTGTGAGTTTTCAGGAATATAAAATTCACTGATGTGTCAAACCGATCCCATTAGTGCGTTTCTCTCTGACGTGAATCATCCGATGTCTTTTCAGATGTCCCGAATATCTGAATCTCTTGTCGCAGTGCGAACACTTGTACGGTTTCTCTTTATCGTGGATCCTCATGTGTCGTTTCAAGCCTTCAGCTTTCATAAAACTCTTCCCACACTCAAAGCACACACACTCTCTCACGCCAGCGTGGATCTTATCATGTTTTCTTAAGCTTGACGTCTGTGTAAAACTCTTTCCACACTCGGAGCATGAATACGGCTTCTCCTTTGTGTGAACTCTGAGATGTTTCTTCAGATCTGCAGGCCTCATGAACGCTTTGCCGCACTGATCACATCTGTGTGTTCTCTCTCCAGTGTGGATCCTCTCATGCGATTTGAGGTGTCCTGTATGACTGAATGTCTTGTCGCAGTGTGAACACTTGTAAGGTCTCTCTCCGGTGTGGATCATCATGTGTTGATTAAGTTTCCCTGACTGTCTGAAACCTTTCCCACACTGAGCACACGAGTATGGTTTCATTAAAGCGTGGATCATCTGGTGTCGTCTCAAGTCTCCAGCTTGAATAAAACTCTTCCCACAGTCAAAGCACATGTGCTCTCTCTCACCAGTGTGGATCTTCTTGTGTTTCCTTAAACCGGACTGCTCTGAAAAACTCTTCCCACACTCAGAACATGAATACGGCTTCTCCTTTGTGTGAACTCTAAGATGTTTCTTCAGCCCAAACGCTCTCAGAAATGTTTTCCCGCAGTAATCACATCTGTGTGTTTTCTCTCCAGTGTGGATTACCTCATGTGATTTCAGGTTTCCTAAACAATAGAATCGCTTGTCGCAGTGTGAACACTTGTAGAGTCTCTTTCCACTGTGGATCCTCATGTGAGTCTTGAGGTTGCATTTGTGTTTGAAAGTCGTTCCACACTGAGTGCAGGTGAAACCTTTCACGGCTGTTGTTTCCGTTAAAAACTCACGTTCGATCTTTATGCGAGTTTCGGTTTCACTTTTGATGTGATGTTTCTCCTCGTCTTCACTCAGTTCTTCACTCTCCTCCTTCACCTTCACATCTGAAAATCAAGTAAATACGTTACATTTTAAAAGGCTGTTATTACAGCAGATGCCACTTTGGGTTAGTTTTTAATAGTAGAGTCAGATGATCGTGAATAAAAGCACTGGTGGTGGCTGAAATGTGCAAGTGGTCAAATACGTTTACACCTTGACCTTTATATACTTAAAGGGCCCAAAACCCCCCGTCTCAGCAGGGTGTTTTCACACCGCTAGTTTGGAAAAGCTCAGGAAAGTGGGCGTGTCCGGCTCTGTTTAGGTGGGAGTGTCGGGGAAGGGGAAAGAGGGAAGGTTTTGCATAAAAATGGGAGTTTCCATTTGTGCACGCGCTGATTTTCAAACAGGCAAAACAAACACAGACGCAGGGGAGAAAGACAGTGACTGTTTACATGGACATCAGTCATCAAATTATTTGCCAAATTATTAATTTGTCGACTTTAACTGCAGTTTGGCTCTTTTACTTTTATCCAGGAACATTTCCTGCAGCCCCTCGTGACAAACCAGATGTGAGAAACTGCTAAGAGAGCGATTTTAATGGAGTGTTTGATACTGCGTGGCGTATGAGAGAAACAAAACCCTCCGCATTTCACTGTAACAAACAGTGACCACTGATCGCTTACCAAATCTGTAGAGACAGGACAATCAACATGAACTGGAGCTGTGTATTTTTGAAAAGGAGACGAGCGGCAAATCCAGATTTCACCATTTCCAGATTAGGAAAGCTCTCGGGTAAAACATGTTCCTTACAAACGCATTTCTCTTGCGTTCACAGTAGTCCACACATGAGTCCAGCTGCGCTCTCATAGCGGGAAAATGAAAACAAAACTTTCGTTGCAGCGCATAAACACAACACGGGCGACCCGTGTCTCCAAACAATTCTTCTTCCACTTGTTTTGGCAACACAATGTGGCGTCTGAACACTGTAGCAGGTAAACAATCTTCGAAGCTATCGTGCATATTAATGAAGTCTATTCACAATAGAGCTGATTGGTTTGAACAAAGTCTTTCTCATGACTTAATCCTGCACGCTCAGAGGCGTCACGATGCACTCTCAAGTACAGACGTCCACTCTCCACGCTGGAGCACAAACAGTAGTTTCAAACCGGAAGAATGAATTTTCTGGAAATAACGCAAAAACAACCAATTTTCACTCTTTAGCGAAATATATGTGTCCTAATAGTGTTTATAGCAGCGGGGAACACATATATGACTGTCAACAGCTCAAAACATGTGTTCTGGTGTTTCGTGACCCTTTAAAAAAACGAATCGGAGACCTCCACTAACTCGTGATTATGAATGGCAGCCTCAAATTCTGCAAAACATGATTCTAAAAGCTAAAAGCGCATCAGTTCTCAAGCATACGCACAACTAAAGAGAAAAAAAACAGTGTTAAACAGAAAGAAATGAGGTTGTAAGACTAGAGTTATTACAAATACTTTGATGTCTTTGACTATTCAAACATGAGCTGGAAACACGGAGACAATCGGCTCTACACCTCAGCAGGTGGGAATGCGGGAATGTTCACTCCTCTCCTTTCCCTCATTTACATTTGAAGTATCTCCCGAAAACCCTCTTCTGTTCACTCACCCTTCTTCGCTTAACTCAAACAGAATGGTCGTTTCAAAGTATGAATGTTCAATCCAAGTGACTTTATCTATCATGTTTGATATCATTTTAAACATCTCAGTGCGACTCGTACAATGGTCTCATTCCTTAGCAATCAGCTGCTATTCTAGCTATTCAATAGCAATCCAGCTTTACCTTTTGGTACCCTTGGTATCCTTTGCAAAGGGTGACCAAAAAGTGGTACGGTACGGTTTGATTCAGTATGCTTTTAGACAGTGGAAACGGCCCTAAAAGCGTACAGAACCATACCGTACCACTCAGTGAAAACGGTCCATTTATGTGTCTCCGCATGTTAGATCTGAAGAGTTTCTGCCTATAGGGCATTTGAATAGAAGCCCCCAGGTTAAGGCACATCCTTAGCAGTCGTTCAAAAGATACCTAAAGTTATATATCTATTATTTTGATTATGTCTATTTCTAGGGGAATGATATGATATGATTTGCCTGTGATTTCAGGCATTTGTCGGCGATTTCTCAAAACCTGTCGGCGAGTCAAGATTGGGGCTAAAATCATGCAGTCTGAACTCGGCATTAGTGTAAACGGGGTCATCGGTCCAACCAGTGCAGATTAGTCTCACGCAAAAGGAGGGGTGCGGGAACAAACTGAAATCACTGAACGAATCATATGGGAGTCATTGGGAGAAAATAAATGCAGATTATAAGACAATGACAGTGTTCTTTGAGCTTGCATGAACATCGTTGTTGGAGACCCCCAAAACCAAAATAGGACCTTTTATAATGCATAACAGGGGCTACATGTGCCCTATTTACAAATGATTGAAATACATTAACACACACATTTAACTGTCAAACCTGATGTTTGTGAGTTTTCAGGAATAGACAATTTATTGATGTGTCAAACTCTTTCCACACATACAGCACGACTAAAGCTTCTCTCTTGAACTCCAAGATGTCTCTTCAGCTCTGAAGGCCTCATGATTGTTTTGCAGCATTGATCACATTAGTGTGTTTCTCTCCGTGAGTCCTCTCATGTGCTTTCAGGCGTTCCGATCTACGGAATCTCCTGTCGCAGTGCGAACACTCGTACGGTTTCTCTCCAGTGTGGATCATCTGGTGTCGTCTCAAGTCTGCAGCTTTAATAAAACTCTTCCCACAGTCAAAGCACTCAAACTCTCTCACGCCAGCGTGGATCTTCTGATGCTTTCTTAAACTGGACTTTATTTTAAAACTCTTTCCACACTCTGAGCATGAATAAAGCTTCTCGTTTGTATGAACTCTAAGATGTTTCTTCAGCTCTGAAGGCCTCAAAAATGTTTTGCTGCAGCGATCACATGTGTGTGGTTTGTTTTCAGAGTGGATCCTCATGTGTCCATTAAGGTTTGATGCTTGTGTGAAACTCTTCCCGCACTGAGTACATGTGAACAGTTTCTCTAAAGTGGGATTCATTTCATGCGCTTTCAGGTGTCTTGAATATCTGAATGTTTTGTTGCAATGCGAACACGTGTACGGTTTCTCTCCAGTGTGGATCCTCTGGTGCTTTTTCAAGGCTACTGATGTAATAAAAGTCTTCCCACACTCAAAGCACACAAACTCTCTCACGCCAGTGTGGATCTTCTCATGCTTCCTCAAACTTGACGTCTGTGTAAAACCCCTTCCGCACTCAGAGCATGAATACGGCTTCTCGTTTGTATGAATTATAATATGTTTCTTCAGATCTGAAGCTCTTATAAACGTTTTGCTGCATTGATCACATTTGTGTGGTCTCTCTCCGGTGTGCGTCATCTCATGTGACTTCAGGTTTCTAGCACAATGAAATCTCTTGTCGCAGTGCGAACACTTGTAAGGTCTCTCTCCAGTGTGAATCCTCATGTGAACATTGAGATTGTATTTCTGACTGAAACTCTTTCCACACTGAGTGCAGGTGAAATCTTTCACGGCTGTTGTTTCCGTTAAAATCGTATGTTCGATCTTTATGCGAGTTTCAGTTTCACTTTTGACATGATGTTTCTCCTCGTCTTCACTCAGTTCTTCACTCTCCTCCTTCACCTTCACATCTGAAAATCAAGTAAATACGTTGCATTTTAAAAGGCTATTATTACAGCAGATGCCACTTTGGCCTAGTTTTTATTTGTATAGTCAAATTATCATGAATAAGAGCACTTGGTTTTTGGCTGAAATGTGCAAGCGGTCAATTATTTTTACACTTTGGCTTTTACAAACTAAAAAAAAAATGAATCGGAGAATGGTGACTTGTAAGAAGATCAATTGGCAAATGACTAACACCTTTGTCTTTGGAGTGATTGTGCAGAAGAGATGCCATAAAAATAATCCTTGGAAATTTTAACAGGCAGAGAGAGAACTGACAGCCCTGGCACTTTGCTTTTCGTTTGTCCATGTGTAACCCCGCCAGTCCTACAAGGGTCAGAGAAGTGAGGTTTACCTGCACAGCACTTCACTAGCTGGCCTCTGTTACACTCACCCCCCTAAACCTCACTCCCATCCGGGTCATGGCACCAATATAATGGTCCTACGCCACCCAGCCTGCTCCGAGCTGCGATCGGCAACCTTCCGCATGGGAGTCAGTTGCTCAACCAAGAAGGCCTTGGCCTCTAGCGTCTGTCGCTAGAGCTGGCCTCTGCTATAAATCACCACATTTAAACTTTACTCCCATCCCGGTCATGACACCAATGTAAACCTGCTGGTCCTAGGCCACCCAGCCCGCTCCGAGCTGCAATCAAACCAGCGACCATCCGCATGGGAGTCATTTGCTTAACCAAGGAGGCCTTGGCCTCTAGCGTCTGTAACTAGAGCTGGCCTCTTCTATAAATCACCACATTTAAACTGCACTCCCATCCGGGTCACAACACCAATGTAAACCTGATGGTCCTATGCCACCCAACGCACTCCGAGCTGCGATCGAACCAGCAAACATTCGCATGGGAGTCGGTTGCTCAACCAAGGAGGCCTTGGCCTCTAGTGTCTGTCACTAGAGCTGGCCTCTGCTATAAATCACTCCCATCCGGGTCAAGGCACCAACGAAACCCCGTCTGTCTTATGCCACCCAACCTGCTCCAAGCTGGGACTGAACCGGCGGTCTTCTGCATGGGAGTTGGTTGCTCTACCAAGGAGGCCTTGGCCTCTAGCGTCTGTTGCTAGAGTACCATCACAGGTCAGAGGAGCGAGGTTAACCTGAACAGCACTTCACTAGCTGGCCTCTGCTACACTTGTTTGAAAGAAACTGTTAATAAAAGTCTGCTTGTCTCAAGCATCTCGTCAACCTGTCTTCTTCCTCACCCAAACAAAGAAAATCATATGACAGCAGCCTATGACAGCTCCTCTGCAATCAAAGAACAGTTCAGTTGAACCTGGTGTTGGACATGGAAGGTCACTCATTCATTCATTCATTTTCTTTTCGGCTTAGTCCCTTTATTAATCCGGGGTCGCCACAGCGGATTGAACCGCCAACTTATCCAGCATTTGTTTTACGTAGCGGATGCCCTTCCAGCCACAACCCATCTCTGGGAAACACATCCATACATTCTCATTCACAAACATACACTATGGACAATTTAGCTTACCCAATTCACCTGTACCGCATGTCTTTGGACTGTGGGGGAAACCGGAGCACCCCGAGGAAACCCACGCAACCACAGGGAGAACATGCAAACTCCACACAGAAATGCCAACTGGCCTAGCCAGGGATCGAACCAGCGACCTTCTTGCTGTGAGGCGAACGTGCTACTCACTACGCCACCGTGGCGCCCATGGAAGGTCACTATGATATTATAATAATATGAGGTGTTGGAAAACTTAGAACTAGGAAATCTGTTGAGAGTTAAACAAGAGGGGGCAAACTTGGTATTGAAAGAGCAAACAAGACGCCATGCCGGAACACCATACATCTACAGATGAACACTAAAAACTAAAAGAAAATGGGGCTGTGGCGAGGGGGGCGTGGCCGAGAGCCGTGGGAACTGGCTCGAGTCACACGGAAGGAGCTCTGGAGTGTAAGAGGAGGAACGATGGCAGAGGAGGACGAGAGAGGACCGGGCCCGGACATATTGTTTTACTTTTGCTTTCAGTTTGACAGCAGTCTCCGTGAGGAGCTGCCGTCCGTTTGTTTTATTTATGTCATTAAATATTATTTAAAACTGCGTCGGTTCTCCGCCTCCTTCTTCCCGGCGGCCAGGTGGCCGCCAACTTCATTACGGGGGCTGTCTTAATACTTTTTTCTCATCATTCAAAGCCGGTAAGAAAAGGAGAATTTCAATATTAATACCAAACTCAACCTGTTTTGAACTAGTCTGAGATAGTGAATGTATCCTAGTAAACGGTAAACTTGAACATAAATCACCTTATTAAATGTAGAACTGATGGGAATAAAGTATAGAGTAGCCCCACAATGACTGAAGCCACACAAAACAGAGGGTCCATTAAATGGCATGACATAGTTTCAGTCAAAAAATTCTCAGTGGTTCTCTAAGATCAACACACTTTAAAGGCCCGTACACACGAGGACGTTTTTCGTTTGCGTTTATTGTCAGCGTTTTTCAAGAAGTCCAACCGATTTTCTCTGCCGTCGAGCAGAAGAGTATGCAAAATCACTCCTTGACGTTAGATGGCGCACAGGGTGGCCCTATGCTTCTGACACCCGCTTGTAACACAGAAGAAGAAGAAAGTTGACACGCTTGTTGTTGGCGATTCTAACAAGCATGGATGGTTCAAGTAGCAGCTCCAGCTCTAGTGATGAAGAAACGATTGTTCACGAGTGCAATAAGCAGCTCTACGTTCGTATCGCATTTTGCGCTTGACACCTCCAAGAGGTATTTACTGTAACTTCTGCAGCTCCATGCGTGAACAAAAGTGATATTCTGACTGGTGGAGAAGGATATGATGCGGCACATCAAAACAAAAAAACGAGAATGAGGCGTTTCTTTAGGAATTATGCTTTTACGCCTGGCGTTGTGCACGTTGGTGCTCTTTATTTAGTCACGAGGCGTTAGATGACGACCAAAAATGGTGTAAATGGGCCTTTAGATTTCCATAGTTGCACATTTCTTCTGTGTGATTGGCTCTTCAATCAATATGGAGTCCAGAGCTTATCATTGTTATTGACATCAATTTTATCGCGATTCGATATAATATCGCTTATCGGCCCAGCCCTAAACTGAATGCACTCTTACACATGGCAAGCAAAATACACAACATACACAATGACACACTATCAAACAAAATCTACAATGATGTGGAGTATGGTTACTTACTAAGTTATTAACGTACAGCAATACCACACAAAGAAAGGACTAACTTTGAAGGAATAAACAATGTGAGGAAAGCTCCGATATAGTGCACTGGACAAGACTGAACAAGTTCCCACGCCCGCGCGAGGCAGGCAGCTCTGTACAATTATGTAATCTATCGGCTTAAAAAGGGCACAAATTTGAAATCAGACAAATCATGTTAACATTAAAAATAGAATTTATAGGCCGATATCGATATGCCTGCCGATTTATCGTGCATCCCTATGAATGATACAGAACTATGAATGATCCCACTGAATGATACAGCATAATATGAAATGACAGACTTTGTATTGTGTCAGTAGACAAAGAGCTTAAATGCTCTCTAGTATTAAGTGAAATTGGCACTGAGAAACAGCAGTATCTGAACACGCCGACACTCATCAGTCGCTCAAGCTTATTCACAGAGAAACCAGAGGCCTCATGTACACAGACTTGCGTTGAGTTAATAGTAAAACATTGCATACGGACAAAGCTGTAAATGTGTGTACACAGTAAAAATCAGATGTATGAAACACTGTGCGTGGGATTCCGCGTGCGCTTTCTCTTTGTACATCCGAATTAACGTGAAATTTAGCGCATGTGCATGAGCGCAAAACCCGTTCCTATCTCCTCTCCAGTATAAATATGGCAATAACTCCACTTTGGCAAAACCAAACGAAAAAGCAATGGCCAAAGCAGAAACGCGCTGTAAGATTTATGAAAATATGCCTCATTTAAGAGAGAGACACGAAACTGAAAAGCACCACACCCAGCTGAGAAAGGACAATGGGACCTACGTTTCACCCAAATTCTTCACACCCTTCTCTTCCCTTCATTTACATGTGAAGCTTCTCACCCTCACTTCCCTGAGCTCACACAAAATGATCATCTAAGCATGAACTGTTCTATATCCATGCAAGTGACTATATCTATCATGTTTGATATCATTTGAAATGTCTCAGTGGGACCGGTACAATGGTCTCATTCCCTCAGAAATAGCCATAACCAAATAATAATCATATGACTTCAGGTATCTTTTGCACCACTGCTAAGGGTGTGACCGGGGGTTCAGGAACCCTCACTAAATGTAAATGCCCTATTGTTATTCAACACACACCCACACATCTCTTGGTTTTTGACTACTTAAGTAACAGTTTTCCAGCTGGTCGGGGCGCTTTTTGTAACCAAATTGGCCCGTAGCGTGAAGCCCTCTAGAGTTTCACACTATGTATATGCAGAGTCAGGTAATGCATCTTCTAAATCTTGGATTTATCTTTGAGAATTTGATGTTTTGTATTGATCGTTTATGAATTGACTTAATAAATTGGCATAATACACATTTACCTGACTAATAAATTGTTATTTTTGTTCTTGTTACTCTGAAATTATTTACTCAGATAAGTTAAGAATGTGCTAGATTCCATGTTAGACTAAACATATGTTAGATGGAAATCCTAGAAATTCTAACCTATCGTCTGACTTTAATTATGTTGTTCGTTGCAATCACTATGGGGGATCGGGGTTATAATGCATTAGGACGAATGTGAAACCGAAAGGTGGCGCGTCTTATATGGTACTGATGGTTAACCTCTGGTTAAATATTCCAATTATATTTAAGTTATTACATGGTTACTTCTACCATGGGGGGGCCAGAGCTATAGGCTACTGGTGATTAACCTCTGAGTATCATTGAGATTTAACTAAGTTGTTACATAGATGATTGTAAGAATCAAATGAGATTACTATTTAAACAATAGCACCGTCTGTCTGCCTATTAAATAGTATTATCATCAACCCCTAATCATTGATTAGACTAGTGAATTTATGATGTATTACAGTCGGCGTAAAGTGACATAGATTCACAATAAATGAGTAAATAAGAGTAAAAAGTACTATGGGGGGCCAGAGTTATTGCAGTAAGGTGTAGTAAGCCGACGGGCGACACACCTTATATGGTGCTGGTGGTTAACCTCTGATTAAAGATTTCCATCATGATTAAGTTGTTACATGACTATTTCAATCATGGGGAGGCTAGAGCTATAAGTTCTGGTGGTTAACCTCTGGTCATCGTTTGGAATCTAATTAAGTTGTTACATAGGAAAAATCGGTAGGAGTTATAAGATTATTCAAATATATACCAAAATGTCTCATAAGCTACTAAATTAATATAAAAATGGAGTCAGATAAAACGAGGATAAATATATTAATATTCTAAACACCTCATACCCAAACTGGAGTCAGATATGAGTTAAACTTAAAGTAAATCAACATTGTGCCCTGGAAAGACAGAACATGCAATTGAGCCTTCATCCGGCAGTAGACACCGCCGTTGGACTATTTGGCTGGACCTTACAGCGCGTATGCCAGACAAGTTGGTGTGGACCAACACACATTCTCACGTTACTTTCATCCTTAGTAAATTCAAACGTGAGCGTGAAACCTGGCGTAAGCAAAGTTTTTGTGTGCACACATCGTTGATATACATGAGGCCCCTGGAGATTCATTCTCATTATTGAAGAGTAATGAATAAACACAAACCTATTAGTTCTTCAGTCTCTTCCTGTTTAATTCTGCAGGGTTCTGGATCACTCATCTTCTCACTGTCCTTCAATAAACTCTGTCTTTGTCTTTCACTGATGGCGGCAGAGCTTCAGGAGAATAAACAGAGAAATCTGAGTCATTTACACTGATTGAGGAAATAAACACATTATGATGTTATATCCTGAGATACAATATGTGATTATGTGATATACTCAAGTCAGGTGACGCCGATAACATTAACTTAATGTGGCAATTTGTAGATCTGGAGACATCAGTATAATGAATTAAGTAAAACAGGGACTACTGACATGAAATAAAGATGAGCCTCAGACTATTGACCTTATTCTCGGTGTATGAGCAGTCGCAGCCATTTGAACCTTTTAGTCATGAGCGTTCCCTTCCCATTCACTTCCATTCATTTTTAGACATTAAAACAGCTCGTTCTGCTGCTTGATGTTGCAAACTGATGTACTTTATTGTATTACTCTATTTTGTCTGTGTAGTCATACAAACACTTGTTTGTATAGCAAGTAGTTTGACCGTTTTCTGCCGTTTATTATTCCTAGTCATTTCTCCCATAGGTGACTGAATCAGAAGTTCTAAAACAGGGGTGTCCAAACTACGGCCCGCGGGCCATTTGCGGCCCGCAATCAGTTTAGTGGCGGCCCGCGAGGCTTTTTATAAATATTGATAGAATCTGGCCCGCTGTAGAAAAATAGATGTAATATGATAATAACCACCAGGTGTCGCTATTACGCGCCTTCAATTACACCACACTGAAGTAAACATAATTGATATCCACGTTTTGGCGAGCCATGGCGCAACCAAGAAGAAGGAAAATCCACAGTGAGTGCGGGAAATGTCCGAGTTTTACAAGAGTTTGGATTCATCCAAATTTCCCTTGATGAACAATGTCACTGTTCACATTAACAGAGCTTATGGTAAGTAAAATATATATTATGATTTTAAAATGTAGAAAATATTTCCATAATAATACACACACATACATATACATTATATATATATATATATATATATATATACTCTAAAAAAAAAAAAGGTGCTAAATAGCACCAAAACTGGTTCTTTGGTCGTAACGAGGGGGGAACCTTTTTTGGTGCTATACAGCACCTTAAAAAATAGGTGCTATATAGTACTTTTGTCAAATGGTGCTATATAGCACCTATATTTTAAGGTGCTCATAATGTTACTTTACCCTTCCGCAAATAAAACTGGCATAATAGTTATGAGAATTAGCTATAAGAACAAGTGCTTACCAGTAGTAGTGGTGCTATATAGCACTTTAAACCCCCCAAAGAACCACTGAAAAACCTTTATGGTGCTTTAAAGGTTCTTTACACACACTCTAAAAAAAAAAGGTGCTAAATAGCACCAAAACTGGTTCTTTGGTCGTAACGAGGGGGGAACCTTTTTTGGTGCTATACAGCACCTTAAAAAAATAGGTGCTATATAGTACTTTTGTCAAATGGTGCTATATAGCACCTATATTTTAAGGTGCTCATTATGTTACTTTACCCTTTCCGCAAATAAAACCGGCATAAAAGTTATAAGAATAAGCTGTAAGAACAAGTGCTTACCAGTAGTATTGGTGCTATATAGCACTTTTAACACCCCAAAGAACCACTGAAAAACCTTTATGGTGCTTTAAATGTTCTTTACACAGTAAAAGTGCTATATAGCACCCTGACCACCTTAAAGAACCACTGAAGAACCACTGAAGAACCTTTATGGTGCTTTAAAGGTTCTTTACACAGTAAAAGTGCTAAATAGCACCTCAAATATCGCAAAGAACTTCTGAAGAACCACTGAAGAACCTTTTTTTTTTAGAGTGCAGTAAAAGTGCTAAATAGCACCTCAAATACCGTAAAGAACTACTGAAGAACTACTGAAGAACCTTTTTTTTAAGAGTGTGTATATATATATATATATATATATATATATATATATATATATATATATGCGTGTCTGTGAAATCGTAAAATTTGGCCCAAGACAACATTTTGTTTTTTGCATCTGGCCCTCGGCCCAAAAACTTTGGACACCCCTGTTCTAGAACAATCACACAAACAAGCCACTTCAGCACTGAAGAATAAGAGCAACACCTCACAGATGAAGAGATCTGAGCAGATACTCAGTCTGCTGATGGTAACCGAGTCAGCAGCTGTGTATTATTACACACATACATTAGCATACTGTTTACATTTTTGGTTTATGTTAACACAGACCTTACAAGATATTACTATTTATTTATATATTTACTCGCCTTCCATAATATAAAGGCTGCGTGTCTACAGGACCTTCCTAAACCAGCGATGCAGAACATCCTGTAGTCTCCACTGATCCCTGCTTACTAAGTAGCCCCATGCTGAGTGGCTTGGACTGTGAAGAAGATTTTTATTTTCTAAAGAGCTGTATAAGACTTCTAATTGAGTGAGTGAAGGGGCATATGACGCTGCCATTACATGTCTTTGAAAACAGGTGATAGGTTAAGGCAAAGAGGTCATAAAAGGGCATGAGAGAGGACTGGGGGATACAATGCGGAACCAACTGTGTAAACAGCAAGAATAGCATGAAATGTACAGTATACAAAATATGTTGAAACTGTCATGTATGTTTGAAAAGACACACACTGTATGGGTGAGAAGAGTCCAGTTTAGATGTTTGAGTACACAAACACTACTAATGATTGGCAAAACAGTAATGAGTATATTAGATCTGTACATTGTAAGGCCCAACAAGAAGAGGGTGCTTCAAATAGAGGTCATAAATTAGTAGGAGCTGGGAGAGGCCTGTTGAACCAGGAACCAGCTGTGAAAACACAAAGGTGGGAGGACGCAAGGTTAAAAGGTCTCGCAAATGTGAGGGACATTGGATTTGTCCTGGGGAGAGACTAGAGATGGGTCTGCTCCAGGCTGTCTCTGCTTTTTTGGACATTATTCCAATGAAGTATATTCTTCTGATATTCATAACCTCCAGTCTGAGTTTCATTTATTAAGAGAATAGCCGGAAACTACGACAACTGCTGGACTGGCTGGGGTGCACATCTGCTTTTAAATAGATGAAATGCCCCTCACTGTGTATTAGAACACGACCAACTTTCCCTCTGTGTAAATATCGGTAGGCCTCGGTACTTTTATAAGTCTTCATAAACGCTCCATCTACTCCTCGTGACAGGACAGAGTGATTAAAGATATCCCCGTTAGTTACCTCTGGCTCATATCGTCTACACACATTATCGGTAATGATGGATGGGGCAATATGAGACCATCTGATCGCTGCAGGGAGGTTTCACCATACTCCCAGCTCAAAACATTTACTGAACTAGCATTATATGCCATTTTTCTAAAATTACAGCTAACTATACACTGTAATGACTTTCTGAAACAGTCATCTGATGTACTGTGTCAGCGCACCGGAAGTGACAAAATGCGGAGAAGCGAAGTATTAAAAGTGGGCGGAGCGGAATAAGGTCAATAAACACTCATTAAACAGCCATTCAGCATCAGCAGCAGATCAACTTATATACGTTGAGTTTTTGCTATTTTAATTAATTTATATATATATGAGCAAGGGCCACGGTGGTGTAGTGAGTAGTTCATTCGCCTCACAGCAAGAAGGTCACTGGTTCAAGCCCTGGCTGGGTCAGTTGGCATTTCTGGAGAGTGGTTGTCAGTAGGGCTGGGTATCGAGTTCGATACTTTTTAAGCACCGACTGAATCGTCTCGATACTATCGAGTATCGAAAAAATAATTTTCGTTCGGTACCAAATTTCGATACCCAAGGGTATAATCTTGTCAACGTCAGTGAGCTAGAAAACCTGCGGCATCCCTTAACATATGCCCGGATCAAATGCTGGTGATTAGCCTGAATCAGCCTGCTGCGAGGCTGTCTTGAAAACCAATAGTTTACGGCAGTATTACGCCCACTCGCCCAGAGCTTGTCAAATGTGAGGCTGTAATGCGTACACTACACTTTAAAGCAGGGATCACCAATCTCGGTCCTGGAGGTCCGGTGTCCTGCAGGGTTTAGCTCCAACTTGTCTCAAAACACCTGTCGGGATGTTTCAAGTATACCTAGTGAGAGCTTGATTAGCTTGTTCAGGTGTGTTTGATTAGGGTTGGAGCTAAAATCTGCAGGACACCGGACCTCCAGGAATAAGTTTGGTGATCCCTGCTTTAAAGCATATCATAAATTCAACGCAAACAATGTTTAAGCGATTAAAAGTATGGCTACATTATGCAAAGATTGGCGGCAACAGCGTGCGATGCAATATCTGTAAAAAAGTTATCGCGACCAAGACTGGCAACACGTCTAATATGATAATGTGGCCGTTTACGCGGAGAAAATTAAAAGAAGAGACATCAAACGCGGGATGAACACTTTATGAACCGATCGCTTTATTTTCCTCCTCGACACACACGCTTAAAGGGGAAACACACTCTTAAAGGGGAAACACACCTGTCACTTTCAGCTCTCTTAAAGGGGAAAAACAAGCACAACTCGTGAATGCTGTCACATGTATAAATGTATGCGCCACAATAAAACACCTCGCAGTACACGGAATTAATTTACGAGCAGAAAGTTGCTCCGTGATTGACTGCAAGAAGATCACGCCAGCGCAGTCATCGTCATCATCATCATCATCATCATCATCATCCTCGGTATTTTCCTGACTTCAACAATGTGCCCAGCACAAGCGTCCTCCGTGACTGATGAGGATAACTGCGCGATGGCTGGGGCTCCGAAATGTAAACAGACAAACAATACTAAAATGCTTTGAGGTTAACAGTAAATGATGAAGTTTACATTAAACTTGTCTTATTTAAATGTCCACCCTAACGTTGTTCCAAACCCATAAGATCTTTGTTTACCTTCAGAACACAAATAAAGATAATTTGGATTTAATCCAAGAGCTTTCTGATCCTTCCATAGATTTACTGGATATGCATTTTTCAATGTCCAGAAAGGAACCAAAAACAGTCTAAATAAGTCCATGTGATAAAAGTGGTTCAATCATAATTATATGAAGCTGCAAGAATACTTCTGTGCTCAAAGTAAACAAAAATAATTTCAATAAATATTCAACGATGTGAGGATCAGAAAGCTCTTGGATTAAATCCAAAATATCTTCATTTGTAGATAATTAATGACAGAATTTAAATTTTTGGGTGAACTAAACCTTTAAGCAGCAGTAAGCCTCACAAATACTTAAAATCGATTGACTTAAAACTGCTTGAACTTTATTAAAACTGTTTGCACTAATATATTGTGTTAATTACACTTTGTTCATTTTGTGCTTTTGTTCTTTGTTTATTGGTCTTAGAGATAAGCCTGCTGTGAAAAGTGTCACAAACATCCTGAAAAAAATAAAACCAAAGTTTCTCTGAGATTGTGTTATGTAATCTTGTTAAAATATATTTCTTAAAATAAAAGTATCAAAAAAAGTATCGTTGGGAACCGGTATCGAATTCAGGGTATCGGTATTGGTATCGGTATCGAAAATTTTGGAACGATACCCAGCCCTAGTTGTCGGGCCCCCCTAGTGGCGGCGGGGCACTAAGCAGCCGCTTAGTTCGCTTACAGGGAGGGCCGGCTATGCTTGTATGTTTCATTGTCTTGAAACACGACTTTTTTTGTACAGTATTAAAGTAAATACATTTTTAATAGGCTCATTTTACCACTGTTTTACCACAGCTTAATATACTCACCAAATGTCGTGATGATTAGCTAAGCATAAATCATTGAAAAGAATTAGACCAGTGGTTCTCAAACTTTTTTCACCAAGTAACACCTCAGAAAAAAATCGTCTCTCCAAGTACCACCATAATGACCAGTATTGAAATACAGCAGCATAGTAGGCCTAATTAAGCAGCTACAGCCCTGCACAGTTCAAAAACATGGCAGATTAATTCTGCCTCATTATTATGAGTATTTATTATTGTCAGCCACATTTAGCATTCTAAATAATTTGAACATTAACACTGTACTTTGCTTACAGGTAAAAAAAATAAACAAATAAACGTCAACATTTAAACTAAAATGTGCTTTTTAAAGTTACTTAAAAATGGCACTGTTCTTAAAAAGTAAAAAGAAAACTAAAAAGGATGATCATAAAGTAACATATTCATCCCTGGACCTCATAAACATAGGTTATATGTCAACATATTGATATATAAACATTTTTTGAAATATATGTTGCATGCATATATGATTTATTTGTATGTCTTTAAAATCTAAACATTAACTTGTATTTTAAATATATGATTTGGATTTGCATACTTAAAATAGAAATTAGATCTGCTTACTGTGTGTTAGAGTAGGCTTTGTGTGTCAGAAAAGCAAGTGATTAAACTATACCTGTAAACATTGGGGTATAAAAAGGTGTGATACGCCCCCAACAAGCATTAAAAATATTAAGGTTAAAATGGTTAAAAGTGTTCTTTTTTTTTTTTTACTGTAATTACTCAGTGATTCCTCCGAGTACCACTAGAAGGAAGCCCGCGTACCACAGTTTGAGAACCACTGAATTAGACTATTCGCTTTAAAATGAACAGATTTGTTTAAATATTTTTCCTTTTAAATGGTTAGTTTAAAAAAAAATCACTATTTTATTAAAGTTGAAATTGTTTTGGAGTGAAGTTCATGTGATCAACAGGAAGCTCGCAGCATCTCATTTCTCATCTGTGTTCTGTTTAATGTTGTCCTGGTTTTACAGACCCCTTTTTTTGTCTAAAACGCAAGTGTCTTTCACTGACATATTCTGCACACTAGTGATATTTTTCCTGAGACATGTTTATAACAGTGATGTCCTGATTGAATTAATCATAGTTTAATATAAGCTCTGGACCCGCATCTCAAAGGAACAAGGAAGGAGACTGAAGGAAATGATCAAAGTTTGTGTTTGGGTATAACCCAGCATTTGCTGCTTCCCTTTTCCATATATGTTTTTTATATTAATATTTTTCATATTTACATTATTTGCTTATTTATTTGATCATTTATGGAGCAATCTTTACATTAATGTTAACTGTTTTGTTGTTGTTTTGAGTTTTTAATGAGTTCAGAATGTAGATTTATTTACTAAGTAATGCATGTTCACTACTGGCTGATTATTGTTCAGTGTCGTTTCACTGCAGGGTTTTTTGCTTTTAGAATTTATAAGAACAAAAACTTAACCTTGAATCTTCTAGAATCTTCAACCTGTTTGCTGAATTAATGGAATATGTGTTAAACACACCAGAAGGACGCAAAGTGGGAATCACTGCTCCCTTTATTAAAGAGTGTTTAATTCTTTATTCTGGAAGCTGCTAGTTGATGAAAACAGTGCTGTTTTACAATCTCCACATCATTCAGACAGATATTAAGTAGAAGAAGTCAGGCTTTCCTTTTCGCTTTCATTGATTGTATTTAAAAAGCAATATAATTATTGTGGGCTGGTTTGCAATGGGAATACTCCACTATTTAGAGCAAGGTAGGACCCCACAATTATTCTGCTTAGGGCCCCTAAATGTACAGGGCCGGCCCTGCATACAAGTGTTGTATGATGTTAGTATAAACCAGGGGTGTCCAAAGTTTTTGGGCCGAGGGCCAGATGCAAAAAACAAAATGTTGTCTTGGGCCAAATTTTACAATTTCACAGACACGCATATATATATATATATATATATATATATATATATATATATATATAT
>CAIGQQ010030823.1:1234666-1248294 GCA_903798035.1 Danio albolineatus | reverse complement strand
TATCCATGCCTAATATCCGATGGGCAGAAAGTGATACATTTTTTAAAAATTGTTAATATTTTGGTAATTGTAAAGCAGTAAGCCCAGAGGCTGTTGTGTACAGCATGATTTTATATAAAATTCACTTTAATGTGTGATAGGACTAAAGAGGGGTCATAAAAGAACATTTTCTCCATTCAAATGAATAGCAGCTTGGACCCGGAAACATTTTCCATACGTCACCACTTAACAAGCGGATAGCCGGCGAGCCTAAAGTGTCGAGTCCCGTGAAGGAGCTCTAGATGGAGACTGTTGTTCTGTGTTTACAGAATTCAGCAGATTTTTAGTCCATCATTGATTCTGTTTATTTACTGGTGTAAATGTGTGGAAATTCATATTCATTCAGTTTTAAAATTAATTTCAGTAACATTATTGACTAATAAAAAATATTCATATGATTTATTTACATTATAGTTTGTAAAGTACTATTTTCTGTCTTCTAGTTGAGATATTATGTGAGAGACTTGCTTTGTTTACCAAATAAAGTGCATCTAACTGGATTTGCATTGTAAACATTAAACACAAGTTAAAAAGGTATTACTTTTTATTTCATATATTAAGGTTGTAGGTTGTTCTGCATAAATCCGCAGATTGTTACCAAAACTCTGCGCGGAAATAGCAAAAAATGTCAGCAGATTCCATCTGGCTCTACTTATGATTAAAGTTGTTGCACAACTGCCGGTTCCTGCCTCAAAGTGAGCAAGTTTGAGCCACTTATACATTACAGTAGCGCTCAGAAAAAACAAAACACCAGCAAAACCTACTGAAAAAACGAATTTCTTTCCTGCTGAAAAAACCCCCCAGCTTAAACCAGACTAAGCTGGTTTTAACTGGTCAACCCGCCTGCTTTTAGAGGGTTTTTGGCCATTTTCAGCCTGGTCTTAGCTGGTCAGCCTAGAAGACAACCAGCTAAAACAGGTATGTCCAGCTTAAACCAGACTGGTTAAGATGGTTTATACTGGTTTTAGCTGGTCATTTTCCAGCCTGACCAGCTAAGACCAGGCTGGAAACCCTCTAAAACCAGCCAACCATCTTAGGCTGGTTTAAGCTGTTTTTTTTTCAGCAGGGAAGAAACTCGACACAGAGGAACATAAAAACCTGCTGCCAGATAGTGTTATAAGCGTAACTGCAGAGCCACGGTGGCGTATTGAGTAGCACATTCGCCTCACAGCAAGAAGGTCACTGGTTCAAGCCTTGGATGGGTCAGTTGGCATTTCTGGAGAGTAGTTGTCAGGGCCCCCTAGTGGGAGGGCCGGCTATGCTCGTATGTTTCATTGTCTTGAAACACGGCTTTTTTTGTACAGTATTAAAGTAAATACATTTTTAATAGGCTCATTTTAAAAAACGCTTTAGAGTTTAACAGTTGGGTTTTACCACAGCTTAATATACTCACCCAATCTCATGATGATTAGCTAAGCATAAATCATTGAAAAGAAATAGACTATTCGCTTTAAAATGAACAGATTTGTTTAAATATTTTTTGGCAAACAGCGTGCAGAAGTATAAATGCACAACAACGCACATTGCATGCGCTTTGGGTCACACCGATCACTTCATGCAGAAGTATAAACCAGACGTAATACAAAAGCTGACATTATCCCAAACATATTGCAAAAAAATAGCATGTGTAAAAATCCAGCCCACTATAACAAACATTTTAAGTTACTTTAACTGACTTGTGTTAATCTGAATGTCGACCCCTTATTTATGGAAGCCTTTAAGATTAGACAATTTACAGTAGACTTTTTTCTTAAACGTTAAATTCTGTCTTGAATAAAATGAAAACTATGATTAAGAATTAAATATATTTTTAGAAACATTCAGGAGCGGATCTAGGGGTGGGGCCCCTGCTGTGGCCCTCTCCTCTAAGTCATTGCTAATTCATATCAAAGCTCGGAAGTAAAGATGCGCTTTAACTCATGTTAAACGCCGGTGATACCTGTTACTTAAGCCTTTTCTCTTGTATGACGAGTGTTTTCATCCCTTCTGATCGACTGGCTTGTTTCTAAACAGTGAGTAAAATTGTTACGATGTTGCTTGCCGTACGGTTCGCTTTTAAAGTGGAGTCACTTTTAAGTACAGACCAAAACTAATATGCGAGTAGACTACACATGTCATTCGTTGATCAGAGTAACAAGGTTTATTTTCCGCAATTTCGCTCATAGCTGTCATACACAGGGGTGCAATTCCCAGGGGGGACATGTCCCCCTCACTTATTTTTAGATATAAGTACCACTTCACTTCATGCTATAATTTACCCTCGAGAGTCAAAAAAAAAAAAAAAAACATTTTTCAACTTAAGATATGTATGCAAAATTAAGTTAGCCATCACGTCACTCGTATAGGTCTAACTAAACTTTCTTTGAACACTAAAGGGACATCAATTGACCCTTTGCTAAGCCGCACCTAAAAACCGCACCTACCAATCGTGGCTTTGCAACCGTAGCTACGCGCAGGAGCTGTCAAGCTTTCGAGCAAGGGAAACTGGCCAAAACATTGTGCATATGGATTGTGCGAATCAGACACCAGGTATCCTAAAGGTTTGGACGGGATGGTGGAATTTTTTTAGATTTTCTTTTTTAGACTTTCTTATGTAAAATCCAAATTTGTTCTTTTTATATTAAAAACAATTAAATTAATTCTTTAAGTTATTTCCTAAATATTATATTCTTTCATTTGTTTTATTTTAATAATACACTGTATATGTTATGATAAAATGTCAAAAAAAAAATAGAAATTTAGGCTTTTCTGCACACAGTTGCTCAACATTGCTACACTTTTCCACAACTATCACCAACACTCAGATTTGGTCCCCCCACCTCTCAGACCAGAATTGCACCCTTGGTCATACATGTGCGTTATTTTAAATGACCATTTTGAGCTGTTATGTCAACGGTAACTGTGCGTCATGTCGAAATCGATAGTGAAAGCAAAGATGGCTTCTGTCATTTACAGTGCAACTTGGACACTTTCTGTGTAAAATTACTGTGCTTTTTTTTTATCACTATAAGAAGGTTACAGAACAATTGTGAGGGCAAATCTGTCAAAATGACGGACATCATTTACCAAACGTGACCTGATATCTGATATATGACAAACATCTCGTCTAAAAAATTAACTTTTTTCCTTCATGACATTTACCACAAATGATAGCGTCAGGTTAGGACTGAACACACTTGAACATGTTCTTCACGGTCAGAGATTAATACAGAGTTAAAGTTATTTCAGTTTGGTGAACTAATATCAACCCTATTTCCAGTTTATGCAAAAAGAAAACTGTTATTAATAAACAAAGTAAACTAACTGACGATTTCTGAATATTTAAATAGATATTTCCCGCAAAAGGAATTCTTTTTACTGTCGAAAACAAAAGAAGATTCTTTTAAGAAAGCTGAAAACCTGTAACCATTGACTTACTAGGAAAAACAAATACAATGGAAGTCAATGGTTACAGGTTTCCAGCTGGCTTTAAAATATTTTACTGCGTGTTCAACAGAAGAAAGACTGTCAAACACGTTTGGAACAAGTGAAGGTTGAGGGAGTAAATGATGACAGTTTTCAGTTTTGGGTGAATTATCCCTTTAACACTATAATAATTTCTCCCCTTTTTCTGAAATTCAAAGTCTGGACACCGCTGTCTGTCCTTTGCTTTCACTGCCCAGTCACACTACACCAAAACAGAAACGTACCAGAATGCACCAGCTAGTAATGGGCGATATAAACAATATGCGATATAAAAAATACAAAATTGGCCTACGATAGAGATTCTAATTCTATCGCGATAATAGCCAAATAACTGCGTTACCTTAGGCTGCAGGTTTGAAATATGTTTTTATTTAAAGTATCTGCAATACACAATTTAAGTACTGGATTTTCAGTACAGTGTAAGTTCCTTAACTAAAAAGACACCAGTTTTTTTGTTCTCTGCAACTTGGCGTTTAGGAACCAAGGATTTAAAAGAAAAGTCTTTCTTTCTAAAAGGCACAACATTTAGTTTATTTATCTGCAACATTGTGTTGTTTAATCACAGTTTTGCTTTTGCACAATAAATGTTCTCAAAACGACACGCAACGTTTCTTTATTTCTTAAAAAAAATAGCAGTTTGGCTTTCCTAAGGGTCTATGTAACCTGTTCTGAAATGGTTCTATTATAATTTATATATCGCAATATGTATCGTTATCGCAATAGACTGCAAAGTATATCGCAATATGGATTTTAGGCCATATCGCCCATCCCTAGCACCAGCTATAACATAGTTACTTTAGCATGTGAGATTGAGGATAGCTCGAGTGTCTAGTGTGATGGTCTTGCCTGGGCTGTCTATTTGCTCCGTTACATTAGCATAAAACTAAACTAATGAAAGAATGATTTTCTGATATCTCTATTATTTGCAGACGCAAAAGTAACCCTGAAAAGGACAAAAAGTTGTATGTTCTACACATATAGTGCAAGCGCCAACTGAATAGCCTTGCCCCCTCCTGTAAACTGTGGCCCCACCTTGGCCCCTGCCTTTAAAAATTCCTAGATCAGCCACTGGAAACATTATACATTAAGGGGAAAATGCTCCTCAACATATGGCAAGCCGTTTTGACTTTTATTCATTCTCAGGATATGTATTCTTGAAATCAACAATTCAGTTCCTGATATCAAAATAGGTAATTGTTGATATCAAAAACTGAATTGTTGATATCAAGAATTAACATTTTTGATATTAACAATTGTATTTTCACTAGTTAAACGTCACCATAGGCTGCCATTCAAATTAATTGTTGATATCAATAATTGATTTCTTACTAGTTAAAATGCAATTCTTGATATCAATCATTTAGTTGTTGATATTAAGAAATACTTTTCAACTAGTAAAGATGTTCATTCTTGATATCTGCAGATATATTTCAACACGTTACATTTGTTATTTCTGATATCTAAAAATGTATTTCTGATATCAGCAAATAGGAAGTCATTTTTGATATCTAAAATGAATAATTTCACTAGTAACAATTATATTTATGAGATCAGAAATTAACATTGTCACTAGTGACAAACCAATTGTTGATATCAAGAATGAACATCTTTACTAGTTGAAAAGTATTTCTTGATATCAACAATTTAATTCCTGATATCAACAATTACATTTTTCAGATCAACAATTCAATTATTGATATCAAGAACTGCATTTTTTCCCAGAGATGGGTTGCGGCTGGTAGGGTATCCGCTGTGTAAAACAAATGCTGGATAAGTTGGCGGATCATTCTGCTGTGGCGACCCCGGATTAATAAATGGACTAAGCCGACAAGAAAATAAATGAATAAATAAAGAACTGCATTTCAACTAGTAAGAAATCAATTCTTGATATCAACAATTAAATTTGAATGGCAGCCTATGGTGACGTTTAGTAAAAAATACAATTGTTGATTTCAAAAATGTTAACTCTTGATGTCAACAATTCAGATTTTGATATCAACAATTACCTTTTTTGATATCAAGAACTGAATTGTTGATATCAAGAGTTAACATTTTTGATATCAGGAATTAAATTGTTGATATCAAGAATACATATCCTGAGAATGAATAAAAGTCAAAACGGCTTGCCAAACTCAACAAGTTCTTTTCAGGAATAATAAACACAAGTGACCTGGAAGAGGAGCGACTGCATAGTCGTGGTCAGCTCCAGCTTTTGGTGGTGCTTCAGGAACGATGTCGCCGTTTTGAGCATCATGAGAAGACCTGACTGGAGAAGGGTCAATCCGTCGATCTGCTGCTCTGTCGTACACCGACTCTCGTGAAGAGTCTCCCCAGTTATTCCAGTGGAATCGGGATGGAACGGCCCCTTTCCTGAGGCGCTTTCGGCCGGTGGCGGCAGTGTAATCCGCCTCGGTGAAGTGCCGGCTGCAGACATATGTGCTGCCTCTCAGGATGTTAAAAGTCGCAGACTGCTTGCGTCGAATGGCATGCACCCACTTCTCCCTGTCAGGTTTACAGCTGGGAAACGCGTGAAAACTCAAATATGGTTGACGACGCTTGTTGCTGGAGCAGTAAGGGACGCTACAGTGGCACCTCGACGTAGCTTCAGCCATTGTTGTTTAGACCGGAAACCGCTTTACGCAACCAACTGTTCCTCCGCATTCCCGCGCGCGTGAAAAAAGGCGGTAGTTGCTAGAACGAGAATTATTTATGTTTATAAAATTTTCCATTCATTGTATTTACCCAGCTAACAGGGAACGTTCCCAGAACATTCACTAACGCTCTTTAAAAGTTGTGAAAATGTTAGCATAGAACGTTATCAATGGAACAATTTTAGAATGTTCTCATAAAGTTGTTAATGTTCGTGTAACGTTGTTAAAAAAACTTTCTCAGAACAAAGTTTTTTGAACGTCTTCAGGACATTATTTGTACTTAATGAACGTTCTCATAATGTTGATGAAAACGTTCTTATAATAAGGTTCTTGGAACATCTTCAGGACGTTATTTGTACTTGAACGTTCTCATCGTAGGTTTTATGAACGATGTAACAACATTATGCTAACCATAAAGAAACATTCTAGCAACATTAAGCACCTGGACATTTCAACGTTATGGGAACGTTACAAATAAACATTCTCAGAACATTATATTTTGTTGGAAATTTAGGTTTTAAAAACGTTGTAAGGACATTATGCTTACATTTAAAAAAAGTAACATTAAGCAAACTGGACATTTCAACATTCTCAGAACGTTATAGACAACGTTATGAGAATGTTCTCACAACCTAAATTTGTTAGCTGGGTAATTACAGTCTACCCGCACCCCAACCCTAAACACAACCATCAAAGTAACCTGAAAACAGTAGTTTAACCGAGTATTATTTATGTTATCTATTAAATTACTCAATAAATTGTATTTTTAATGCCTACCACAACCCCAACCCTAAACCCAACCATCACGGTACTGTAAAAAAATGAATTATTTTTATAGTGTCATAAGAAAATGCCGCTATATTGATGAGCATATCGTACTTCCGGCCGGCCGCATATCCGTTCTAGCATTTACCTTAAAAAGGCCTATATCATATAACCTGCTATCTTAAGTTACTATCATTGTTAGTAGCACTGTTTTTTGGGTTCGAATTTGACAAAAAGAATGCGTCAATAATAATAATAATGACAATAATAATAATAAAGATAGAATCAACAAAAACTCACCAAAAATACAGCCAAAACTATGACCGATACTGATAATGTTCATCTTAAAAGTTGATCAAAATCAACTTAGCATACATCATGGCTAACAGATATAACCAGTCTAAAATGGTGTTTCCAGAAGTAAACGTGCTTGGACTGTGAGGGAAACCGAAGCTAGGTGGGCCTGAAGCCCCAGGGCTGTCGCAGAGGAATCCCTTGGTTGTTGAAGGATTAATTTACGCTTAACTCCAGGAAACCGCTCTTTGCGTTAAGTTTTCCTCGTTGATAATGTGAAGTATTCCTTTCGATTCGCTGCTGTTCAAAAACAGTGACGCTAGTGCTAAACTGGGACTCGCAGTGGCCGTAGCCCAATCAAAATATCGAATAGCCCTGTTTTAGTCACCCAAGAGTGATCAGATATCCCAATTTTCTCAGGACAGTCCCTTATTTCGGCACTACTGCAAGAACAGTCCAGTTAAAGGTAGGCTAACCAAGCTTTTTTGAATGTATTTATTTATTTAACAGTAACATTGCACAAAAAGACATTGACCTCAAAGATGCATTGTGCCAGGTTGTAGCAGGATTGCTATTATCCACCTGCAGTCCCTGGACAGGTAAAAATTAAAACAATAACATCCAATTGATTAAAAAGTCAATTTAAGTCGGCACCAGTTGTGTAGTGGTTAGTGCGTCAACACATGCACTCCGGTGCTCGCAGCGACCCAAGTTCGATTCTGCCTCACGGTCCTATGCAGATCCTTCCCCTCTCTCTGCTCCCCATGCTTTCCTGTCAATTCTCTCTACTGTTCTATCTATCAAAGGTGAAGGAGTGTGTGGACGTTTCCCAGAGATGGGTTGCAGCTGGAAGGGTATCCGCTGCGTAAAACATAAGCTGGCTAAGTTGGCGGTTCATTCCGCTGTGGCGACCCCAGATTAATAAGCCGAAAAGAAAATAAATGAATGAATGTTTCCCAAATTATGTTTAACAGAGCAAGGAATATTTTCACAGTATGTCTGATAATATTTTTTCTTCTGGAAAAAGTCTTATATTTTATTTCGGCGGTTCATTCCGCTGTGGCTGACTAATAAAGGGACAAAGTTGAAAAGAAAATGAATGTATGAATAAAACCATTAAATAAATTGGGAAAACAGTCATAATCACGTGTGATGTAGCTTCCCGAACCCATCACCACGGTCGAAGAAGAAGTTATATACAGCGTGTACGGAAAGTATTCAGACGCCCTTAAATGTGTTCACTCTTTGTTATATTGCAGCTGTTTGCTCAAATCATTATAGTTCATTTTTTTCCTCATTAATTTACACACACGCGTCCCATATTGACAGAGACACAGGATTGTTGACATTCTTGCCGATTTATTAAAAAAGAAAAACTGAAATATCACGATACTAAGCATTCAGAGCTTTTGCTCAGTGTTTAGCCCCCTTTTGATCAAATACAGCCATGAGTCTTTTAGAGAAGGATGCGACATGTTTTTCACACCTGGATTTGGGGATGCTCTGCCATTCCTCCTCGCAGATCCTCTCCAGTTTTATCAGGTTGGATGGTAAACGTTGATGGACAGCCATTTTTAGGTCTCTCCAGAGCCGGTATAAGACTCTGCCAGTATGATAACCTTGGACAAAAATATCACGGTTTCACGGTATTGTGATCACTGCTCTAAAATATATTCTTTTTAAACGTCTGGCTAAAAAAAACAAATCATTTTTCCCCTTTTGAACACAATATATTTTATTTTGAGAAACATTTAAAATATTTTGGGGCAGTAAACATGTCAGGCTGAATAACTCAAGTGAATCATTGACTACTGCGGACTTAATTAGTTTTAAAAACACAGATATCTTTCCAATTTACACCTAAAAACCTAAAAAAAAAATGTAAATAAAAAAAAATCTTACACATACCTCAGGAACGGTATAGCAGGAAATGTTGGCAGTATGAAAACCTTGCCTTTTCTATACCGCGGTATACCTTGAAAACGATTATCATCCCATGCCTACACAAGAGATGCTCAATTGGGTTTAGTCAGGGCTCTGGCTGGGCCATTTAAGAACACTTAAGCCAAAACTTCATTATTTAGGCTGTGTGCTTTGGGTCATTGTCTTGTTGCAAGGTAACCCTTCAGCCAAGTCTGAGGTCCTGAGCACTATGGAGAATGGTTTCGTTCAGACTAGGATATATGTCGTAGGTGACAAGACCAAACCGTGGGTAGAACGCTTCCGCTCATCAACATTTCATATGCGCCATCGGTTTGTTATTGAAAGTAGTAAGTAGTGGCTCTTGAACATATTTTTGAAATAGATATACCTCTGGAAAGTAAGTTGTTTTATTTTGGCTGTGTGGATCCAGATACACTAACGGCAGACAATAAATACCTTATGCGTGCTCTCATGGCAGCCAGCAAAAAAGCAATCACACGCAAATGGCTACAGCAAGAGCGACCAAGCCTAAGTAACTGGATGCAACTATTGAGTAAATAGATGCAACTATTGAGATCTACACAATGGAAAAATCCAATTTAAAGAAGGATATATTCCTGGGAAAATGGAGCAAATGGGTTAAATATATTTTAGTTAGAAGACCTGACTTTGTTGCTATAAACAAATAGAAGATGTTGATCTGACAGATAAATATATACTAATGTGTGTACATGTATCTGATTATACATATTCATATTGTATTGTGTGACATCCCAACGTGTATAATGAAGATGGACAGTTGAGATTATTCTGGAAGGATTTATATTATGACATGCGTTCTCACCCTAGATGTAAATAGTGCTTAATTTGTTATTTATTTTTTATTTTATTCATTATTATTATTATTATTTCTCTCTTTATGCTGTATTTCATTTTATAATTTACAAAATTTGAGTACTACAGTGTAGTTAATACACCTGACAATAATGTGCGTAAATTGCATACCATTAAGGTCACATACTGAGATTCAATTGTACCTTGAAAGGCTGTATGATTGTACTCTATTGATTGTTCACAATAAACATAAAAAAAATAGTAAAAAAGAAAAAAGAAAGTATTAAGTAGTGTTTTATGTTATATAATAGGATATATGCGCAACTTTTGCGTTCCAGTCAACGTGGGTAAGAACACTTCCAGTGTGTCACTCTCCGCTAATATGGCGTTGTTTTACACAAGAAGCTTCCAGTAACTACCAAAGTTGAGCATCACAGATGTCCACTACTTACTACTTTCAATAACAAACCGATGGCGCATATGAAAAGGCGATAAGCAGAAGTGTTCTACCCAGGGATCCGGTTTGTTCACGGTAAGAGATGCGCGGTTGGCGGTTACAGCCGCAGACTCCGGGGATAAACCGCAGATCGGGCGGATGACGTGACGAAAAATAATATTTTAGTTCAATTCGGGCGGGTGGCGGGCGGTTGTACCAAAACATTGTACAGTACAGCGTTTAATTTAGGCTATTTATTTATTTTTGTCCCTGTGCGCCGATCGGAGACGGAGCTTTATAGGGTCCTTCTCATTTCTTATTTGTGCATCCTCGTTTCCTTTCCTCGTGTCTCAGCTCCACCCCTCCGGGATGCGAGGGAAGGACACAAGGAAAAGACTCGAGGACCGAGGAATGGAATCAAGTGAAAAGACACGTCCTCATATCGTTTAGCGTCACTTCAAAGCGTCGTCTATTAATGCTGGATTTGGCTCGCACGTTTGGATTAACTACATGTCTACGTTAAAGTCATTCTCTATTCTCTAATAATCAATAAAGAAACATTCATTTAATAATAAAAAGGAATAAGCCGTTCAAATAAAGAGCCCGATCAGCAGATGGCGCGCGGGTGCGGTCTTAAAAATTGGTCAAAAATGTTGTTGCGGATGTATGGCGGACGGATGATGAGTTTTGTGATGCGGTTGCGGATGAAATAAAAGCCCATCCGCGCATCTCGAGTTCACGTGATGTTCGACATATACACTATATCCCTGTACTTGTCGCATTCATATTTCCCTGGATTGCAACCAATCGTCCGGCCACTAAATAGCTAAACGTGCTACTTGGCTACCCTTAAAGGAAAGTGAAAGCACGTGTTTATGTTGTGGTACGATCACATCTGTGTGTTTTCTCTCCAGTGTGGATCTTCATGTGTTCCTTAAGGTGTGACGATCGTGTGAAGCTCCTCCCACACTGAGTACATGTGTACGGTTTCCCTCCAGCGTGAGTCCTCAGGTGTCGTTTCAAGTTTCTAGAATAAATGAAAGTCTCTTTACACTCGAAGCACTCGTGCTTTCTCAGGCCGGTGTGGATCTTCTGATGTTTATTGAAATATGACAACTGTTTAAAACTCTTTCCACAGCCAGAACACAAATACGGCTTCTCGTTTGTGTGAACTCCGAGATGCTCCCTCAGCTCGGAAGGCCTTAAAAAAGCTTTGCCGCATTGATCGCATTTGTGCGTTTTCTCACCAGTGTGGATTATCATGTGCTCATTGAGATTTGATGAGCGTCTGAAAGTCTTCCCGCACTGAGTACAAGTGTACGGTTTCTCTCCAGTGTGGATCCTCTCGTGTGTTTTCACGTGCGCCGAGTATCTGAATCTCTTGCCGCAGTGTGAACACACATACGGCTTCTCTCCGGTGTGAATCAGCTGGTGTCGTCTCAAGTCTGCGGCTCTAATAAAACTCTTCCCACACTCCAAGCACATATGCCGCCTCACACCAGTGTGGATCTTCTGATGCTTTCTTAAATGCGACTGCCGCGTGAAACTCCTCCCACAAACACAGCATGAATAAGGCCTCTCGTTTGTCGGAACTCTGAAATGTTTCCTCAGCTCGAAGTAATTCGAAAAAGTTTTGCCGCAGTGATCACAATCCTGTGGCTTCTTCTCGTTGTGGATCAACATGTGATTGTGAAGCGACGTTGAGTGTCTGAAACTCTTCCCACACTGAGTGCAAGTGTACGGTTTCTCTCCGGTGTGGATCCTCATGTGAATGCTGAGACTGTATTTGTGGCAGAAACTCTTTCCGCACTGAGTGCAGGTGATATCGTTTACTGCTGTTCTTTCCATTGAAATGCTGCGTTCAGTATCTGTGTGAGTTTCTTCTTCAGTCTTGACATGATGCTTCTCATCGTCTTCACTCAGTTCTTCCTCCTTCACAGTAGCATCTGAAAATGAGGCAAATAAACTACTTTAAAGAGGCTAGTTTTCTTTAGCATATGCTGTAGAGTCGGATAATATTGAGCAATGTCTATTGTAAGATGACTGAAATCACCAAACAGCCTTAAACAATCACTAAAAGGACAGAAAAAGCAATGGAAGGATCGAAGAAATAAATAAATGAAGGAAGGATTCAAGGAAGGACTGAACAAACTAAGAAAGGAACGAATGAACAAAGGACCTAATGAAGGAAGGAACAAAAATATGAAAGAAATGAGCGAACAAATTAAGGGAGGAAAGAAGGAAGGACCAAATGAATGAAGGAAGAATTCAAGGAAGGACTGAACAAACTAAGAAAGGAATTAATGAACAAGAACCTAAAGGAAGGAACGAAAATATGAAAGAAATGAGTGAACAAATGGAGGAAAGAAGGAAGGACCAAACGAATAAAGGTAGAATTCAAAGAAGAACTGAACAAACTAAGGAAGGAATGAATAAACAAAGAACCTAAAGGAAGGAAGAAAAAAAAATATGAAGGAAATGAGTGAACAATGAAGGGAGGAAAGAATTCAAGGAAGGACTGAACAAACTAAAGAAGGAACGAATGAAAAGAGGAGCTAAAGTAGGAAGGAACAAAAATATGAAAGAAAAGAGTGAACAAACGAAGGGAGGAAATAGGGAAGGACTAAACGAATAAAAGAAGAATTCAAGGAAGGACTGAACAAAAAATATGAAAGAAACGAGTGAACAAATGAAGGGAGAAAAGAGGGAAGGACCAAACGAATGAAGGAAGAATTCAAGGAAGGACTGAACAAACTAAGGAAGGAACGAATTAACAAAGGACCTAATGAAGGAAGGAACAAAAATATGAAAGAAATGAGTGAACAAATGAAGGGAGGAAAGAAGGAAGGACCAAACGATTGAAGGAAGAATTCAAGGAAGGACTGAACAAACTAAGGAGGGAACGAATGAACAAAGGACCTTATGTAGGAAGTAACAAAAATATGAAAGAAATGAGTGAACAAATGAAGGGAGGAAAGAAAGAAGGACCAAACTAATGAAGGAAGAATTCAAGGAAGGACTGAACAAACTAAGGAAGGAACGAATGAACAATGGACCTAAAGAAGGAAGGAACAAAAATATGAAAGAAATGAGTGAACAAATGAAGGGAGGAAAGAAGGACCAAACGAATGAAGGAAGAATTCAAGGAAGGATTGAACAAACTAAGGAGGGAACGAATGAAAAAAGGACCTAAAGAAGGAAGGAACAAAATCATGAAAGAA
>CAIGQQ010030823.1:1219075-1234080 GCA_903798035.1 Danio albolineatus | reverse complement strand
ATATATATATATATATATATATATATATATATATATATATATATTGTAGATGTCAACTGGTGAATATAAAGTGTATGTATACCGCAGAATTTAGCTTGTTTTGACACATTTAAATTTTGTGGCAAGGAAATAATTAGTTTGGTGTGGCCAGAGAAAACAATTGGTAAATCTTTATAGTGCTGAGCTCTGAAAAGTCCTGTGAAAGAAAACTAATTGCAACGCGACACTTTCTTTTATGAAAGCACAACCCATTTGCTCATGCTCGTTGAGTAAGCTCATACACACAAACAAAAGTGAAACGAACGAGTCGAGTGGACAAAACAAAATCTAAATGAAGTAAATTCAGTCAAATTTATGCATGTAAAACATATTTTCCCCACAACAGACTTGTTGTGAGTGAAAATGGTGAGTGGCTGGTGATTCAAAAAGTTAATGTCAAGCCCTGATTAAGATGAAATGAAAGATAATATTTGAAAGTACTAAATCTGATGGAGTTTTTAAATAATCAACAACCTCACTGTTGTTCAGCCTCGTTATTGAAGAGTAATGAATAAACACAAACCTATTAGTTCTTCAGTCTCTTCCTGTTTAATTCTGCAGGGTTCTGGATCACTCATCTTCTCACTGTCCTTCAATAAACTCTGTCTTTGTCTTTCACTGATGGAGCTTCAGAGGAATAAACAGAGAAATCCGAGTCATTTACACTGATTTTTGACATAAATCATATCATGATGTTACATCTTGATGGTGATAAAACATGTGATTATGTAATTTGCTCAAGTCAGCAGACACCAACATAAACGTGTTGTAAATCTACAATCCCAAACTTAAAACATTTTTGAAAAACAATAATATATCTCGCACGTTTTCAGTTGTGTAGTGAGCAGTGTTATATTTCATGCATGCAATGATTACTGGTCTCTACTTCTACTTCTACTTAGGGCTGGGCGATTTGGCCTAAAATCTAAATCTCAATTAATTGAACATTTGAACTCGATTCCGATTAATGAATGATTATTTTATTTATTTGTTTAACAAGTTTTGTACTGTAAATATCAGGGTTCATTTCTAAAATTCCATGACTTTACCAAGACTACTTTTTCAGCTGCAGACCCGCAGAACCACACACGTTTCAGGCACACACAATCCAGCGCACACGATCTAGACAAACCATATATGGTTATGACGGATTTTAATGTTATTAATGTCTAACGGACATCGTCATCAATATATTTATATATAGTTAATAAATATTGCACACAATAAACAATAGTGTTTACTGTTTACATACGGGTGAATGGGGATCAGTTGTCATAGATGATCAGTCTTTATTCATCTGACAGAGTCACTATAGCAGATACTCGTTTGCTGGTCTTGCTGAACCATCTAAATTGGACAGTTTTAATTTATAAAATGGATTCATTTATAATGAAGAAAATAATAGCAAGTTAATATGCAATAATACATCTTTATATGTAATACAAATCATTTTACATTTAATATAACACTATATTTTACTCCAGCGATTGAATAGTATTTATTTGCTTAATTTTCGAATAACTTTTTTTTATTAATGATTTCCCACATTAAATACTGTAGTAGTTTATAGTAATTAATATATTGTTTTTAAACCATAAAGTACTGGAAATTTGTGGTAATTATAGTAGCAACAAATTTAGCAAATTAACTGTTAATAATAATAATTATATATAGGAATTGTCTATATTTCTATATCGTATATAATTCGTCTATATCATATATATATAGGGCTGTGCGATAATACGATATTTGATCGTGGACGATAAAAATGACTCCACGATCCCCTTTTTCAGAAAAATCGTTGTATCGCCATACAGCATATAGTGCAGTGCTTCTGCTTCATTCATGCTTCTATGGCGGGGCGCCTCACCTAAATTCATCCCGCGACGGCAATTACTGCTTCATTCAAACATTCAGTCGTCTGTCGTTGTTGTTTCTTAAATAGCGGGTTACAATCGCACCAAAACGTATTAAAAGGTAAGTGAATTATAACAGCGGGAATTTTTCTATAACCGCTGTGCGTCATTTGTTTAACCCTTTGAGGTGCCATGCTGACTGACAGACGGGCTGACAGGACTCCGCGATGGCCAGCATACAGGCGCAGCTTTCAGTTATGAAGAACAGTTTCCTTAAATATGCTTTATAAATAAAGTTCTGTGGTTCTGCATACAATGACTTTCTCTTGCTGGAGTTTATAGCCGCTTCACTTTACCTCAGGACGCATTAATGCCGCTCTGTAGGTCTATTGGAGACGTTCGTAAATATTCCAAGCAAATCTAATAAACATTGCAGACATACGCGTTACATAAACGCACTAAATCACACTTCAGTAGCGTTTATTTGAGGGCGCGCAAGAAGTGTGCACGAACACAGAGAAGATCGGTGACCCGCATGCTCTATATTGGGCATCTGCAGACTTGCGATCTCACCCGGTAATACTGCGCTCATGACATAAGTCACTGAAATAAAGCCATAAGTTGTTGGTAGATCTGTGTACAACAGGGCTATTTAATTAGTTTGTCAAGGGGTCCAGTTCATGAAGAGCATCGCAAATGATGGGCCAGAGATGACTTGCAATATACTGAAGTGATGATGACACAACAGCAATACAAGAGCTCATGTGCTGTTTTTGCTCCTTAAGACACCCACGTTGGCTTTTTCTACATTAAAATGTGAATATGTTGTATTTTGAAACTACATAACATCACTGCAGTGTACAATGTGGCTTTTTTATAAACACATTCAAATGTTGTATTGCAAAGCACAACAAAAGCAGTGCATTGCTGAAGTAGGCTTCTTCTAGCAAGTAGGCTTCTTCAGCAAGTGCTTTGAGAAGCTGATTAAAAACCACATCTGTTCTGTACTGCCCGCTCACACTGACCCTCTGCAATTTGCATACAGAAACAACCGCTCCACTGATGATGCAATTGCTTTCACCCTACACACTGCTCTGTCTCACCTGGAAAACAAAAACACATATGTGAGAATGCTGTTTGTGGACTACAGCTCAGCATTCAACACCATAGTGCCTGCCAAGCTGGTGGAGAAGCTCCAGGCTCTGGGTCTACACAGCTCGCTGTGCAACTGGATCCTGGACTTCCTGTCAAGCAGACGCCAGGTGGTCAGAATGAACAACATCACCTCATCCACACTGATCCTCAACACTGGTGCTCCACAGGGCTGTGTTCTCAGCCCACTCCTGTACTCCCTGTACACACATGACTGTACATCCAAACACAGCTCCAATGTCATCGTTAAATTTGCTGATGACACAACGGTGGTGGGCCTAATCACAGATAATGATGAGACGGCCTACAGAGAGGAGGTGAACTCTCTGGCGCTATGGTGTCAGGAAAACCACCTCTCACTCAACATCAGCAAAACCAAGGAGCTGGTGGTGGATTTCAGGAGAGAGAAGAAAGAACACAATCCCATCACCATCAACGGCACACCAGTTGAGAGGGTCAGCACTTTCAAGTTTCTCGGAGTTCACATCGCTGAGGATCTGACATGGACTGCTCACACAGATGCAGTGCTGAGGAAGGCACAGCAACGCCTCTTCTTCCTCAGGCGTCTCAGGAGGTTTGGAATGAGCCCCCACATCCTCCGCTCGTTCTACACCTGCACTGTGGAGAGCATCCTGACTGGCTGTATCACCACCTGGTACGGAAACAGCACCAGCAGCAGTCGCAAAGGTCTACAAAGGATCGTGCGAACTGCTGGCCGTGTAGTAGGAGGTGAGCTTCCCTCCCTCCAGGACATCTACACCAGGCGGTGCATGAGGAAAGCCAAGAGAATCATCAGCGACTCCAGCCACCCAAGCCATAGACTTTTCTCTCTGCTACCCTCAGGCAGACGGTTCCGCAGCATCCGGTCACGCACCAGCCGACTGAAGGAAAGCTTCTTCCCACAAACTATCAGGCTGATAAACACTTAACACACCTCACACAAACGCTTTCATACCACTCACTACACACCATCAACATGTAGCATGCACTGCACTTTAATCAACCCTTACTTAAAACAATACTGCCTACAACTACGGGTATACCTATTCACATATTCATCGTCTTACGTATTGCTGTCAACATTGCAATTGTACATTGTTTTGTTTCCCTTTGGGAGTATTTTGTTGCATGTTGTATTTTTACACTGTGTGTATTTTGCACTGTCTGTATTTTGCACTGTCGTTGTATCTGCACTGTCGTTGTATTTGCACTGTCTGTTTTTTGCACTGTCGTTGTATTGCACTATCTGTATTTTGCACTGTCTGGAGCCAGCACCTAAGCTTTTCACTCATCATAGCACATGTGCTGCTGATGATGTGACAATAAAAGTGATTTGATTTGATTTTGTCAAGGGGTCCAGTTCATGAAGAGCATCGCAAATGATGGGCCAGAGATGACTTGCAATATACTGAAGTGATGATGACACAACAGCAATACAAGAGCTCATGTGCTGTTTTTTGCTCCTTAAGATACCCACGTTGGCTTTTTCTACATTAAAATGTGAATATGTTGTATTTTGAAACTACATAACATCACTGCAGTGTACAATGTGGCTTTTTTATAAACACATTCAAATGTTGTATTGCAAAGCACAACAAAAGCAGTGCATTGCTGAAGTAGGCTTCTTCTACAAACACATTTGTGTGTTGTGCTGAACTGCATAGCGGTTAGGGATGAAGCGATTATAGATTTTGGTTGTATGATTATATAGTCTGAAGAATAATCATGGTTTCATGGTTATCATGATTACTATGCATTTATTAAATTCAAAACACTACTAGTTTTGTTAACTTTGTAAAAAAAGAAAGTCATTTGCATGTTTGAAGGTGTTGCTGAGGATCTGTGTCTAATAAGCTCTCTGATTTGAACTAAGATTTGTTCGATTTGTTAAATGTTCATTTTGATGATACAGTAATTGTAATGCAAGTCTTGTTGAATGTTCTCTCTTTGCAGAATAGCACTTACATTAAATATTCACTTGATTGAAATATTCTTGAACATACATGGTAAGAGTATATCTTTATATGAGGACATTAGTTTAGTTGTATTGTACCTTTGTAATTTGCAAAATAGTCTTTAAAAACCAACTTAAAAAAAGAATTGGGATAAAAATCGTGAATCGTGATTTCCCCAGAAAAAAAGCGTGATATGATATTTTTTCCATATCGCCCACCCCTATATATATATATATATATATATATATATATATATATATATATATATATATATATATATATATATAACAGTTAATACAGTTTAGTAAAAGATAGTAGTTTAAATCAGTTTATAACTATGTTAATTTTACAATATTAACTATAGTAATTTACTTTAATGTGACACATTATTGTTTGTTTGTTTTTGTTTTTTTTACAACAAAACGATTTAAATAAAGTATGACAAAATTAAGATCCTGAATTAGTTTATTACACTTAATCCTACAATTAGATGGTCTGTTATTTTTTCTTTGTGTATTTGGATACGTGAAGAAAGTTATACGTGTTTAACCAATTTATAAAACATTTATCACTGAGGTAGAAATGTTGTACAGTGTGGAAATAGGATTTGTGCAAATGTTTCTGTCATCGTTGTCCATTTAATTTGTGTGTGTGTGTGTTTATCAGTCCAGTTTCTTCATGTTTAGGAGTCTGATGTGTGTGTGTTTATCAGTCCAGTTTCTTCATGTTTACCTATTTATCATGTAAATAGACTTTCAACCAGCACAACAAAAGACAAACACACCTTTAATTTGGCAACTTGTAGATCTTCAGACCTCAGTATAACGAACGAGGTCAAACAAACACAAGATCTATGGACATGAAACAAAGAGGATTTCAGCAGCACTGATGAGCCTCAGACTATAAACACTCACTAAACATCCATTTAGCACCAGTTTGCAGGATAAACTAATTACATTGTAAACATAAAATCTCTTTTATTGATATCAATATCTAGTTAAAAACTAATCAAGTATTCATAAACAAACAAATTACATGGTTAGCAGTAGCACATGTACGCACTGAAAAATACATTAGAACAGAACGACAGCTTAACAAACTATTGATTTAACGTTTCCCATTACACCTTCTTACAGACCTTCCGCAGAATTGTCGCTTTAATAAACTGTAAAGTGTGTTTTATTGTTGTGTAAACACGAGAAAAAGCGTGAACGACTCACCTCAGCTCTGAAGACTCGACGCTGGATGAACGCGTCAGCGCTGACGTCATCACGGCGAGGCGGGAACTACGGAGGATCGTCATAAACAATTGCTACGCAATAAATACCAAACTAGCTAAATTTAATAACAATAGTTGCCCTAAATGCTCATGTTGTGCTCAATTTGACGAAACACTAAATCATTTATTCTGGGAGTGTACTCACTGTAAAGTGTTTTGGGTTGTCTTTTCCAATTTCGTTAAAAAACAAATTCTTATTTCCAAACTTTTGCATTTCCCCAAACATTGGTTACCCTCTGAACTTAGATCCTTCTCTCTGTAAATTTATTATTAATTAATCACTTTTTCAGGCTACATTTTACATCTATAAATGTAAATTTTCAAAGAAACACCCTCACGGTTTTATTGTCAGAAAAGACTTTGATTTATATGTGAACTCTTTAAAAGACTCTACCTGCATGTAAAACTCTTTTTTGGTGTTAAACATTTAAACTTGTTTAATTTGCTGGAATTTTATTGACGTAAGCCTCTTTGTCTCTGTGTTCATAATGTATCTTTGTAAATGTTCTTTCTTGCAAAACAATAAAAAGGATAATCAAAAATGTGCAAAAATATAATACTTGACCACCGACAAGTCAAAACAATCGCTAATGTAGACCAAAATTCCAGACTTTTGGGCACTGTTTGATATGGATTTATTAATCATTCATACTGTTTAACGACACAAACTGTCGTAGGTTATTAAAAAAGCAAACCCCTCACTGTACCACAGCTGCACCTTCAGCAGACCTCCTCATTCCTGCACCACGAGGACGTCATGAGTGTTTATGAGCGTCAGCAGTGGCTGATCTGTTCGGGGGAATATCTGACTGTGTCACTGCATATCAAACCCCTAAAAGCATATAACTAAAGAAAGAGCACTTCATAAACTAAACAGCGCATCATTGATGACGTAAGCATGTTCAGGCTCGAATGTAATGTGAGTGCAGGACGTCGAGGGAGATGGAAGGGGGGAAGAGTGCTTCGGCCTGGTTTAAGGCAACTGTACATAATGCGAGAGCGCCAAAATAGTGTGCTTGCATCTATGAAACATACTGGATTCATATTAAAGAAAATTCAATTTTATTCATGGACGTGTGTTTTAGAGATGCGCGGATGGGCTTTTATTTCATCCGCAACCGCATCACAAAACTCATCATCCGTCCGCCATACATCCGCACCAACATTTTTGACCAATTTTTAAGACCGCACCCGCGCGCCATCTGCTGATCGGGCTCTTTATTTGAACGGCTTATTCCTTTTTATTATTAAATGAATGTTTCTTTATTGATTATTAGAGAATAGAGAATGACTTTAACGTAGACATGTAGTTAATCCAAACGTGCGAGCCAAATCCAGCATTAATAGACGACGCTTTGAAGTGACGCTAAACGATACGAGGACGTGTCTTTTCACTTGATTCCATTCCTCGGTCCTCGAGTCTTTTCCTTGTGTCCTTCCCTCGCATCCCGGAGGGGTGGAGCTAAGACACGAGGAAAGAAAGCAAGGAAAGGAAACGAGACTGGACAAATAAGAAATGAGAAGCACCCTATAAAGCTCCGTCTCTGATCGGCACACAGGGA
Organism: Danio albolineatus; assembly: GCA_903798035.1. Taxonomy (NCBI): domain Eukaryota; kingdom Metazoa; phylum Chordata; class Actinopteri; order Cypriniformes; family Danionidae; genus Danio; species Danio albolineatus. The sequence goes on along the minus strand of CAIGQQ010030823.1, from coordinate 1,226,237 downwards.
CAAAAATAAATAAATAGCCTAAATTAAACGCACTGTACTGTACAATTTTTTGTATTGTAGCCTAATAGAAAACGCATTTTGACACAACATTTCAGCATGCTGCTATTTAGCCTACTACTAAATGCCTATTTCACTTTATTTTTTAGCAAATAGATAGAATAATAAGTCACTTACATTATAGCCTAATAATGTTCACATTTGTAGTTGTCCATAGCAACCCCAAAAACTTACCTGCTTGCCTTGCACATCTAATTAATGGGCACAGTTTTTCAACTATTTATTTATTTTATTTATTAATTTTTTTGCTGTGGATGTTATTGAGCTTGTAGAAACAACACCAATTCTGCGACACAGATGAACCTTTATTAATATCTCTATCAGACAATGCCTATTTTATATGGCAAAAGAAACAACAGGCAGTAAAAAAATATTAAAATAAATATCTTAATGTAGGCATAGGCTATAGTCGCATGCTTTGGCAAACAGTTAAAAAAAATTAAAATAAAAGCGCCATATCGTAGCTAAGCCTTAAAGGCTCAGTCACCCCACAATGCAGGAATAAAATAGCATCTACAGTGTCAGACGAGAGCGCCTGGCCTCTATAACGCGCCCTGCTGCACTGAAGGAGCGCTCGCTCGCAGCACGTGTTGCTGGAATGCATTGAATTCTCTTGGCAAGGTGCTGTAGTCGTGGGAATGACTGGCCTTGTTTCTCCCAAAAGGAAAGTAGATTTTCCTCTGCTGATCCGTCTATGCAGAAGTTTGTAGAGGAATACTTCTGTGTAGTGATGGGTCGTTCTTGAACGATTCTTTAATATGACTCGGGAACGACGAGTCCTCTCAGGGAGTGATTCGTTCATCCGTGCATGTGAAAGACAAAAGCCAATCGTATACATTTAGAGCCGGAAAGAGATTTGATCCGTTCACCTCCCGAGTCCTCGGTCTGAGTCATGTCTCTTTACATTTTGTCACGTGATGAACGAACCAGAAGACTCGAAAGGTGAACTAGTCATGGCTCCTTTCGGCTCAGACTGTGTACATTGGTTGAGATATAAATGGTCTGTCCGTGTGACGTGAACGAACCACTGAAATTTGAAGACATGAAGAGGTGAGCTGAGCAAAGAGGCAAAAATATCTTCATAGACAAAAGAGCAGGCAAACAGTGAATGATTATTTTCTCTTATAGCATTCTATTTATGACTTGTTTGTAGTGCGATCAACATTTGGGCTAGTTGTACATGTGTTTGGAAGCAATTCGTAACAGATTAATAATATATTGGCAAATTGAACAAAATGAACGAAATGACTCGAAAAAAGATTTGTTCGTCTCGATGATCGAGACTTAAAGATCCGAGTCAGTAAAATGATCCGAACTTCCCATCACTACTTCTGTACTTCATCCAGAATTAGTGTAGCCCACCACCTGCCCGAATTAAGTTAAAATGTTATTTTTCGTCAAATCATCTGCCCGATCCGCGGAGTCCGCGGCTGTAACCGCCAACCGCGCATCTCTAGTGTGTTTACTTCGCCGTAGCTTATAAGCGAGAATTATGCTGATTGTGGTTGAGCTGAACATGTGACCTTTATACAAATGATCTGAATTCATGAACACACGTTTAAGCGTTGTATCTGATGTTCGTGAATACAGACGAGAGCTTTCAGAAAGGATTGAGTTGCTTTCTTACAGAGCAAGGCTTCTCCTTTGTATGAACTTTAAGATGTCTCTCCAGCTCGCAAGGCCTCAAAAACGTCTTGCTGCATTGATTACATATGTGCGTTTTCTCTCCAGTGTGGATCAGCGTGTGTCGATGAAGGTGCGATGATTGTGTGAAACTCTTCCCACACTGAGTGCAGGCGAACGGTTTCTCTCCAGAGTGAATCCTCTGGTGTATTTTCAGCACTTTCAACTGGCTGAAGCTCTTGTCGCAGTGTGAACACGTGTACGGTTTCTCTCCGGCGTGAGTCATCTGGTGCTGTTTCAAGTTTCCAGCTCTAATGAAAGTCTTCTGGCAAATGAAGCAGACATGCTTACTGGCGCCAGTGTGGATCTGCTGGTGTTGTGATAAACACGACTGTCGCGTGAAACTCTTCCCACACTGAGCACAGGTGAATGGTTTCTCTCCCGTGTGAATCATTATGTGGTGTTTCAAGTGTCCTGAATTACTGAACCTCTTCTCGCAGTGTGAACATTCGAAAGGTTTCTCTCCGGTGTGGATCCTCATGTGAAGCTTGAGATTGTTTTTGTGGCTATAACTCTTCCCACACTGAGTGCACACGAACGGTTTCTCTCCAGTGTGGGTCATCTCGTGCGTTTTCAGATATCCTGAACAAAAGAATCTCTTGTCGCAGTGCGAACACTCGAACGGCTTCTCTCCGGTGTGGATCCTCATGTGAAGCTTGAGAGCGCATTTGCGGCTGTAACTCTTTCCACACTGAGTGCAGATGAAACCGTTCACAGCTGTCGTTTCCGTTAAAAAAACATGTTCAGTCTTGGTGTGAGTTTTAAGGTCAGTTTCCACATGATGTTTCTCCTCATCTTCACTCTCCTCCTTCACCACCACATCTGAAAATTAGGTAAGCTACGTTTTAAAAGGTACAGTCGAATCACCATGAATAAGTGGTCAAACACACCTTTTTCCCATTTTTCATGACTTTAGAAAACCAGTCAGTATCTAGATCAGGGTTGCCCAAACTATTTCATATGAAGGGCCAAAAACCAAACTTGATTAAGGCTAGTGGGCCGAAGGTAAACATAGTTGCCATGGGTAATTTCCTAATTCATTTATATAATAAATGACTAGAAAACCTTGCTTTATATGAACTAATTCAGTATTTCGTTTACATTTTATTATGAACTTATTACAGTAAAAACAAAACAATCTCATTTCAAACAGAATCACACTAGTTTTGCCTTGATTTGCTCGCTGATGTCTTCTGCATTCAATTAGTCGAATGACAATATTAAAATTTTTTAAAAATTTGAATCACTCATTTAATGGAAACATTTAATTTGAGTTTGCTTTTTTTGTAGCTCAGCAATAAAATACAAAAAAAGGTGACGTCAAATTAGAAACGACGATCTCCATGTTAAAGGTATTTGCCTCCAATCATCTCCATCCTTCTCAATCTCCTCTCAGATGGGATGGTGGGACAAATCAAAGGTTACAATGGGCCAACTTTGGCCCACGGGCCCTACTTTGGGCATCTCTGATCTAGATTGACCACCATTTGCCTCCTGCAGCGCAGCACATCTCCTTCACATATGGCCCGTTTCCACTCAGTGGTACGGTACGGTTCGGTACGCTTTTATGGCCGTTTCCACTATCTAAAAGCATATCGAACCAAACCGTACTGTACCACTTTTTGGTCAGCCTTTGCAAAGGGTACCAAGGGTGATCAAAAGGCAGAGCTAGACGCGCAGCTGAACGCTATTGGTTTACAGAGACACGTCATTCGCTCGCGCAACAAGCCAGAATGTAAACAAAGGACCTGCCATGTTTAAATACACAGCCGAAACATTACAGTGAAACAATATAAACATATAATAACGAGCCATGGTCGACCCGAGCTCAAACAAACAAACAAACAAACAAACATTCTCATCATCTTGATGAACAGCCACAAAGCTGAGAAGACGAGCAGATTCTCCCCTGTGCCCCGTAGTTTTTTACGAGCCCGTCTGAAGCGCGAGCGGTTTCGCTTGCGCTCGCGTCTATATCGGAAATAACAAACTTCTTGAGCTGATGATAATAACGTGCGCTTGATTATTGATGTGCTTTTGAAACCCGATCCTTTCAGAAACAGACAAACGCGAGATTGACGTCTGCAGAAAAAAAGGAGAAGCCGGAAAACACAAACGAGAAAATTATTCTTTCAGCAAACATGAAGAAACTGCTGTTTAACTATCATCATCACCTTCTGGACTATTATGAACTGGGAATGACGGAGTTACTCTTTAACAGAGGCTACATGTGCTGCTGGAGATCACACACACAGATGAGAGCTCTGCACTGACTGTGGGCTATATCTCCTGCTGTTGTTGAACCTAAATAAGGACTAAATGTCTGCTGTGTGTAGTGTTTCTGTAACTGATCATATCAGAGACTGTAAGGGGCTGTATGTGTTAATATATGCTGCATTTATTTATTTATTTATTTATTTATTTGATATAATCACAGACAGTAGGCTATTTCACATCATTGATCTAGTTATAATCAGATCATGTTCATAGAGAGGTCAGTAATGAACATTTATACACCAGTGTTTGTGTGTATAATAAAGCCTGTGTTGTCAGAAGTGCTCCTCATATGATATGTGAGCGACCCGTACAGCTTTACTGTAGACATTTCCTCCAGTAAGAATGATGTCGACTGAAACTTTCTGTCGTACACCACGCACACCAAGAGTACCCTTTAGCAGTGGAAATGCAAGCCTGTTAAAGGTGACCCGTACCGACCCGTACGGTACTGTACCACTCAGTGGAAACGGGCCAATAGTGTTGATCAGGGGTGCGTTTCCCAAAGCAACAACATAACTAGGGGCTGAACTATCATAGTATAATGCATTGTCTGAGAAAAGAACGATGTAGTGATGAGTGTTTACCCAAAACCGTAGTTTCTCCATCGCAGATCCATCGCTTGAACCGTGTTAGTTATAACGTAAAACGCTCATAATGACACTCTAACCAGGGCGGAGTAACTACTTATTTACATAATTCTTTGTATAAAATTATACCGTTTTACACACACCCACACACAATTAAATAAAAATCCAATATTAGTTTTAGTAAAAACATGCACTCCTTTTCTATATAAACTGAAATATATGTAAAAGGCACATATAGTACGGAAGACCTAAGAGGCCATGCACTAAAATATAATTTCTCTCGTTTTGTCGTGATCACGACTTACTTATCTCATGATCGCTACATAACTTTTGTAACTTATTTTTTGCTTTTATTTATTTATGTATTAATTATTATTATTGTTGTTATTATTATTAATAATATCTGGCCAATGTCAGTGAGTCTGCACCAGCCCTGCGAACAGGAAGAGAATAGCCTAGCTGCAGACGCACATTCGAGCAACACGTTAAAGGCGTTCAGAACAGTCATAATAATATGAGCGCAAACGCCCGTGACTAATGTACATTCATGATTATATTCATGTTAATGATTATATACCATTATTTACAATAATATTCCCTCAACTGTTACCCTTTTAATATGTAATATGTTACCATTTCTATATGGTGCAATTTTATAGTAATTATAAATAACTTATGGAAAGGATCCAAGCAAAAGCAGGATCTTCGTCATTGATTGAATTCATACATGCAGCAACTTATTTTAACTGAAAATAAATGTTTCAATTGAATGTTGTAAATGTTTTGTTTTTTTTATTGTTAATACTCGATGGATAGAGGGCTACGCAGACGACAAGCAAATCAAGGCAAAAACTGGTGTAAAAAATTAAAAAATATACAGTTTAAGTTAACATAGAGCAATGTTTTTGTTAACACTTTATTTCGACGGTCCATTTGAGTATTAGTAGACTGTCTACTTAATATCTGCTGATACTGACATTCAACACACATTTAATTGACTATAAGAAACGTTGCAAGTACATGTCAACTTACTCTAACCCCTAACCCCAACCTAACAGTCTACTTATATTCTGATGAGAATTAGTTGCAATGTAACTTAAATTAAACAAACGGACCATCAAAAAAAAGTGTGACCATGTTTTCTAGTTATTTTTAGCACAATATTAAATAAATTAGGAAATTACCTATGGCAACTATATTTACATTCAGCCCACTAGCCTCAATCGGGTTTGGTTTTCATAAGAAAAAGTTTGGGCACCTCTGTTGTAAACAAACAAAGGTGATATTAAAAAAAGTAGTAAAACTGATAAAAAAGTGCTTAAAGATTAACAATAGGGATGGGCGGATCGATCCCGAAGTATCGATATTTTCGATACTGGGTATGTATCAAAAGGATCGATCCTTAAGTATCGATTTTTTTCTGAGGTTTTTCTAACTGAGTGATCAGAGATTTTGAAACTTCTAAATGATTACAGCGCCGCATATTATATAAATATGTACTTAAATAGGAACACAAATGGGAACTATAATATTCTTCCGCTGTATCTCCGCTGATAGGTCAGTGTTATCTCACGGCACAGTGGTACAGACACCGCACACACCCAGCGTGGGTTGTAAAACTCAAGAGCGGAGCTGTCGACATCATGACTCACTGTAAACGAAGTATAATCTGGAGTTATCGTAAAAGTCATCAGCTAAACAGGGAAAATTTTCAACAATCTGTTGTTCCTTCACAAAAACCTGGAAACTGATTAAAATCAGGAAGCACAAATGAATATCGCAACTTAACTTTAAGATTCAATCCTGCTGCTTTGACCTTTAAATAAGGTGAAGAAATTCAGTTGTGTATTATTGTTCATTATATATGGTGCTGTTTAGCCAATTATAGATCTGTAATTTTAATAAATGTAAAAAAGAATCATGTGTTTTATTTAATAATAATAATAATAATAATAAAAGTGATAAACATTTTTTAAAAAACACTATAAAATATTTAGTTTTGGTATTGATAAGAATCGATTTAAGTATCGATATTGATACTTGTCTTGAAATACTTGGTATCATATCTAGCCATGGGCCGGTATAAGATTCTGACAGTATGATAACCTTGGTTAAACATATCACAGTAAGACGGTATTGTGTTTAGTCTTTTTAAATGTCTGGCTAAAAAACAAAACCTTTTTCCTTTATTTTGAGAAACATTTAAAAATATTTTGCGGCAGTAAACATGTCAGGCTAAATAATTACAATGAATCATTGACTTCTGCTGTCTTCATTTGTTTCAAAAACACAGATTTCTTTACAATTTACACCTAAAAAAAAAAAATAAATAAATAAATAAATAAATCGTACTCATACCTCAGGAATGGTATAGCAGAAAATTTTGGCGGTATGAAAACCTTGACTTTTACATACCGTGGTATACCTTGAAAACGGTTATTGTCCCATGCCTAATCATATCGGAAACAAAAATATTGGTATCGCCCATCCCTAATTAACAACCTCACTGTAGTTCAGCCTCATTATTGAAGAGTAATGAATAAACACAAACCTATTAG
>CAIGQQ010030823.1:1204877-1218675 GCA_903798035.1 Danio albolineatus | reverse complement strand
GAGAAAAAGCGTGAACGACTCACCTCAGCTCTGAAGACTCGACGCTGAATGAACGCGTCAGTGCTGACGTAGAGGAGAGGCGGGAACAACGCAAAAATCTGAGGTAAAATACTATTAGCAGTGTTGTGCAAGTTACTTCCAAACTAATACATTACAGATTACTTGTTACTGTTATTTAAAGGCAATCCCTTACCTTACAATATTACTGTCTCAGAATTGTAATATATTACATGACTCTTATATTAGTTTTTAACTACTTTCACCAAAATAACTCCAGAATTAGAACTGAAGATTCTACAATGTTTCCCAGAGATGGGTTGTGGCTGGAAGGGCATCCGCTGCGTAAAAAACATGCTGGATAAGTTGGCGGATCATCGCTGTGGCGACCCCGGATTAATAAAGGGACTAAGCTGACAAGAAAATAAATGAATGAATGATTCTACAATGACCAAATGTACTGCAGAGTATTTTACATCCAGTAGAAAGCGAAGATTAAAACACTTATAGTTGCTATGGTAACACAACAAGCGTATATAAACAAATGACCCAGTGCTGTAGTTTTTTTTTGTACAATAGGGTATATTATACTACAATTCACCACACTCTGCTGTAGTAAAACTACACTTTGTATTTCATTTGATTAGTTCACTATTCTTAATACTACGGTATGCTGAAGCATTAATTATTCATTCATTCATTCATTTTCTTTTCGGCTTAGTCCCTTTATTAATCCGGGGTCGCCACAGCGGAATGAACTGCCAACTTATCCAGCATTTGTTTTACGCAGCGGATGCCCTTCCAGGCACAACCCATCTCTGGGAAACACATCCATACATTCTCATTCACACACATACACTACGGACAATTTAGCTTCCACAATTCACCTGTACCGCATGTCTTTGGACTGTGGGGGAAACCGGAGCACCCGGAGGAAACCCACGCAACCACGGGGAGAACATGCAAACTCCACACAGAAATGCCAACTGGCCCAGCCGGGGATCGAACCAGCGACCTTCTTGCTGTGAGGCGAACGTGCTACTCACTACGCCACCGTGGCGCCCAAGCATTAATTAACAAGTTGTAAATAATACTAGTCTAAAACATCGGCAGTTTACCGAACACTCAAAAACACTAGAATTTACCTTAACCTTTTAATTTTTTGTGTATTGTTAATAAATAGTGTAGCAATATATAAACCATATCAACATTCTCGGGATAACCAATTCAACAAGAAGATCTCTGGAGAGCAAAAGCACGAAATGGAAACACAAGACACAGATTGTGAGTCTGCATCATCTGACGGAGCGAGAGCAGATCATTCGCATGTGAGCAGCCGGTTTTTGAGTGTCGCGAGACGTTTTGTCCACGAACAGAAAAAAACGGCGCAAGATTCGCGCTCTTAACATGTAATACTGCGCTTACGACATTTGTCAGTGAAATAACGCCATATGCGTGTACGTCCGTCTCGCGAATGTACCGTCTTCTGCAATTTTCATTTATTTGCCGCTTTTTCGACGTACATTATGGCTTAACGCTACTGCGAACCAGGCTGAGCCAATAGCCTCGGACCTCGAGCTCAGAGGCTAAAATCATTCCGCATTCAAAGTAAAAAGTTCCAATAGGGAGATTAATGACAACACGCGTATATTCACCAACCACCAACAGGAAATAGAACTTACTTGCGGCATTTTGGCGGTTCATTCCGCTGTGGCAACCCCAGATTAATAAAGCTACTAAGCCGACAAGAAAATGAATGAATGACTTGCGGCATTTTTATTTGTTTTTGCGGGCAAAGAGTGTAGAGTAAAATATTACTGAAAATGTATTAGTAATGCCTTACACTACTGCGCTACAGGAAAACGTAATACGCTACTGTAATGCATTACTTTTGTAACGCATTACTCCCAACACTGTTTATTAGACACTTAAAATGTAAAAAATTCACTTAAATTAGTAAAAGCACGAAAAGGAAACACAAGACACAGATTGTGAGTCTGCATCATCTGACAGAGCGAGAGCAGATCATTCGCATGTGAGCAGCCGGTTTTTGAGTGTCGCGAGACGTTTTGTCCACGAACAGAAGAAACCGACGCAAGATTCGCGCTCTCAACATGTAATACTGCACTCACGACATTTGTCAGTGAAATAACGCCATATGCGTGTACGTCCGTCTCGCGAATGTACCGTCTTTTGCCATTTTCATCTATTTGCCGCTTTTTCGACGTACGTTAGGGCTTAACGCTACTGCGAACCAGGCTGAGCCAATAGCCTCGGACCTCGAGCTCAGAGGCTAAAATGTAAAAGTAAAAAGTTCCAATAGGGATATTAATGACAACACGCGTATATTCACCAACCACCAACAGGAAATAGAACTTACTTGCGGCATTTTGGCGGTTCATTCCGCTGTGGCAACCCCAGATTAATAAAGCTACTAAGCCGACAAGAAAATGAATGACTTGCGGCATTTTTATTTGTTTTTGCGGGCAAAGAGTGTACAGAGTAAAATATTACTGAAAATGTATTAGTAATGCCTTACACTACTGCGCTACATGTAGTCTTCTGCCATTTTCATCTATTTGCTGCTTTTCCGACCCACGTTAGGGCTTAACGTTACTGCGAACCGGGCTGAGCCAATAGCCTCGGACCTCGAGCTCAGAGGCTGAAATCATTCCGCATTCAAAGTAAAAAAAATCCAATAGCCAGAGGGAGATTAACGACAACACACGCGTATATTCACTAACTCCCAACACTGTTTACTAGGGACTTAAAATGTAAAAGATTCACTTAAATTGGTAAAAGCATGAAACACAAGACACAGATTGTGAGTCTGCGTCATCTGACGGAACGAGAGCTGATCGTTCGCACGTGAGCAGCCGTGTTTCGAGTGCGCGCCAGACGTTTTGTCCACAAACAGAAGAAACCGACGCAAGATTCGCTCGCTCGTGTTACATGAATGCACTCTCAACATGCAATACTGCGCTCACGACATTTGTCAGTGAAATACGTACGTCCATCTCGCGAATGTAGTCTTCTGCCATTTTCATCTATTTGACGCTTTTCCGACACACGTTAGGGCTTAACGCTACTGCGAACCAGGCTGAGCCAATAGCCTCGGACCTCGAGCTCAGAGGCTAAAATCATTCCTGAAATTAAATCATGTGTGAAATCAGATTAACGACAACACACGGGTGTATTCACTAACCACCAACAGGGAATACAACTTACTTGCAGCATTTTGGCGGTTCATTTCGTTGTGGTGACCCTAGATTAATAAAGCTACTAAGCCAACAAGAAGACTTGCAGCATTTTTATTTGTTTTTGCCGGCAAAAAGTGTACAGAGTAAAATATTACTGAAAATGTATTAGTAATGCCTTACACTACTGCGCTACAGGAAAATACGTTACTGTAATACATTACTTTTGTTACGCATTACTCCCAACACTGTTTTTTAGGCACTTAAAATGTAAAAAAATTCACTTAAATTGGTAATGTGACATTTTGCGTGACTCCTCGGGTCATGTGTGAACTCTTGGACAAACGAATCATTTACCACGAAGAATAACGTAAGTGCTTTTTTATTTAAACACAATTATCTTCAAATGTGCATTTATACATTTAAATAATGAAGAAAGCTATTTTAAAAACTTTGTAAATGTACAGAACAACAATGATAATGTCATTAGAGGGTGAATATACACCAAGCAATCTGTTTGGGTTTTGCTGAACGGCTTGCAATGCAATCATTAAATTTGACGCGAGGTGAGAATCTCCGCTCTCCAGTAATTGGTAGACGTTTTCGTTTTAAAAATGACTGATTTATGATAACCAATAGATGAAAACCTTCAAAATAAAGAAAAACGAGTCAAAGAAATAGTAAAACGTAATCTACAACCAAAACTAGCAAGTATTCTATGAGTTCATAGGAAATAATCAGTAAGTGACGAACTGTAGGGGTTGATCGGTAAGTACAAACACACATATACACTATCAGCAAAATTGCCATATAAATATGTAATATACGTGATTTGATTAGTTTGAATAGATGAATATAACCAACAAAATCATCATTTAATTAAACTGAATAGAATACGGGGCGACACAGTGGCTCAGTGGTTAGAACTCTCGCCTCACTACAAGTAGGTCGCTGGTTTAATTCCCAACTGGGTCTGTTGGCTATAGGGAAATTGATGAACTAATCTGGCTGTAGTGTTTAAGTGTGTGTTAGAATGAGTGTGTATGGGTGTTTCCTAGTACTGGGTTTCAACTAGAAGGGCATCCGCTAAGTAAAACATATGCTGGATTAGTTGTTGGATCATTCAACCGTGCTGACCCCTGATGAATAAAGGGACTAAGCCAGGGGTGCCCAAACTTTTTCTCATGAAGGGCCAAAAACCAAGCTTGATTGAGGCTAGTGGGCCAAAGGTAAATAAGAGTTGCCATTCATTTATATAACGTTTAACAATGGCTAGAATATATTGCCTCATTTGAACCAACACAGTATCAATTTTGACATTTTATAATGAACTTATTACAGTAAAAACTAAATCTCATTTATTTCTAACAGAATTACACTAGTTTTTGCCTTGATTTGCTCACCGATGTCTTCTGCATAGTCCTCTATCCGTTGTATTTACATTTTAAAATAAAACACATTCATTTACAACATTTAATTGAAACATTTACTATCAGTTCGCGCTAAATAATAAATAAAAAGCAATAAATCAAACAAAAAAAGGTTATGTCAAATTAGAAATGATGATCTCTGTGTTAAAAGCATTCGCCCCAACCCTCTTCATTATTCTCATTCTCCTTCTCCTCTCAGATGGGACAGTGGGCCAAATCAAAGGTTACAATGGGCCAACTTTTTGCCCGCGGGCCCTACTTTGGGCATCTCTGGACTAAGCCAAAGGAAAATGAATGAATAGAATATACTTACAGGTATAATAATAAATAACAGTTTAAATCAATTGATAAGGATCAAATTACTGGAAGTATATAAATATATTGGATTTAACTTTATTGAAAATAATCTAATTATTCATTCATTCATTCATTTTCTTGTCGGATTAGTGCCTTTATTAATCCGGGGTCGCCACAGCGGAATGAACCGCCAACTTATCCAGCATTTGTTTTACGCAGCAGATGCCCTTCCAGCTGCAACCCATCTCTGGGAAACACATCCATACATTGTCATTGACACACACACACACTACGGACAATTTAGCTTACCCAATTCACCTGTACCGCATGTCTTTGGACTGTGGGGGAAACCAGAGCACCCGGAGGAAACCCACGCGAACACGGGTAGAACATGTAAACTCCACATAGAAATGCCAACTGACCCAGCCGAGGCTCGAACCAGCGACCTTCTTGCTGTGAGGTGAGCGTGCTACTCACTACGCCACCGTGGCATCCACAATCTAATTACTGAAGGTATAAATTATATATATATATTAAAAAAAAACAGGCAGGGGCTTAGATCTGAAGTCCCACCCTAAAGGGGTGTGGTAATCATCAATCAAATGTTGACAGATGCACCGTTATAAACTCTCTCTAACTTAAGATGTTTCTTCAAACATGAAGGCCTCAAAAAAAATTAACCACACTGATCACATTTGTGTTCTTACTCTCCACAGTGTGGACTTTCATGTGCTTACTAAGGTGTGATGATTGTCGGAAACTCTTCCCACACTGAGTACATGCGAACGGTTTCTCTCCAGTGTGAGTCCTCTGGTGTGTTTTCAGGATGTGTAGCAGACTGAAGCTCTTGTCGCAGTGTGAACACGTGTACGGTTTCTCTCCAGTGTGAAACCACTGGTGTTGTTTTAAGTCTGCAGCTGTAATAAAGCTCTTCCCACACTCGACGCACACAAACTCTCTCACGCCAGTGTGGATCTTCTGATGTGCTTTAAAATGTGACTGATGAGAAAAACCCTTCCCACACTCAAAACATATGAACGGTTTTTCTCCAGTGTGAATCCTTTCATGTATTTTCAGCGATTGCAACTGACTGAATCTCCTGTCGCAGTATGAGCACTTGTTAGGTTTCTCTTTAGTGTGAGTGCTCTGGTGTCGTTTCAGATTTCCAGCGGTAATAAAAGTCATCTCGCACTCAAAGCAGACAAACTCTCTCACACCAGTGTGGATCTTCTGATGTTGTCTTAGGCTTGACTGTCGGGCAAAACTCTTCCCACACTCAGAGCACGAATAAGGCCTCTCGTTTGTGTGAACTCTGAGATGTTTCTTCAGCTCTGAAGAAAGGGAAAATGTTTTGTCGCACTGATCGCATTTGTGTGGCCTCTCTCCAGTGTGGGTCCTCTCGTGTGTTTTCAGATATCCTGAACAGATGAAGCTCTTGTCGCAGTGTGAACACTTGAACGGTTTCTCTCCAGTGTGGATCATCATGTGAAACTTGAGAGTGTGTTTGCTGGTCAAACACTTTCCACACTGAGCGCAGTTGAAAGCTTTTTCTGTCTTTGTGGAAGTTTCGGTTTCACTTTTGACATGATGTTTCTCCTCATCTTCACTCAGTTCCTCACTCTCCTCGTTCACTATCACATCTGAAAGTTAAGTAAATAAGTTAAGAGTCTTACAGCATATGCAGCTCTGGCACACTAGTCATCATCAGTTATGTGGTTGTCCCACACCCCTACACACACGCCAATCATCATCAGTTGTAATTGTCCCGCCCCTACAAACACACACACACCAATCATCATCAGTTGTGGTTGTCCCGCCCCTACAAACACACACACCAATCATCATCAGTTATGTGGTTGTCTCGCCCCTACACACGAACATGCCAATCAACATTTATCTGGTTGTCCCACCCCTACACACACACACACACACACACACACACACACACACACACACACACACCAATCATTATCAGCTATGTGGTTGAATAAAAGTAACTTTAAGTCAGAATTGGCTGGGGTATGAATAATTTTGGGCTTGACAGTATATTGACCACATGTTAAGGACTATTTCTTCAATATATTTTGAGGTATATACTTAGGAATTTAGTCTTTATGTGATCATGTTTCTCATTTTAGAACTTAAGGGCAAATGTTTTGAATAAACATGTAGAAATATAAAATAAATATTAATCTTTTCAAAAACAAATGATTAAAGTATCAACATAAAAGTTAAATGTATACATTATTGGTAATTATAATGCAAATTGTAAACATGTTATATTTTTAAGACTGTAATGATGCTGTTATTCATGTTTCTGTCTGCATCCCCGTGATAGTGTGCAATAACCTGACTGTTCTTCAGACTCATTACTGAAGAGTAATAAATAAACACAAACCTATTTGTGCTTCGGTCTCTTCCTGTTTGATTCTGCAGGGTTCTGGATCACTCATCTTCTCACTGTCCTTCAATAAACTCAGTCTTTCACTGATGGTGGCAGAGCTTCAGGAGAAAAAACAGAGAGATCTGATTCATTTACATATTGAAATGTTATATGTTGTAATTTTCTCAATACATCCGACACCAATAAAATGAATATAATGTAACAATTGGTAAATCTAGGGGCCTCACGGTGGTGCAGTGGATAGCACAGCAAAAAGGTTGCTGGTTCGAGTCTAGGCTGGGACAGTTGGCATTTCTGTGTGGAGTTTGCATGCTCTCCCCGTATTGGTGTGGTGGTTTGTGTTGGTGGATGTTTCCCAGTGATCGGTTGCAGCTGGAAGGGCATCCGCTGTGTAAAATACATGCTGGATAAGTTGGCGGTTCATTCCGCTGTGGCGACCCCAGATTAATAAAGGGACTGAGCCGACAAGAAAATGAAAGAATGAATTGGTAAATCTGAATTTTACGGAGACCCAGACTATAAAACTCATTAAACAGCCATTCAGGATCAGCAGCAAATCTGCTCATCTTATAATGAGTGCTACAATGATGAAGTGACAACGATTGTAATCAATTATAAAAGTATTCTTGCATTTATATCAATATCAAGTTTTATGTATTTATGTTCATACCAATAAAGTAATTAGCTGTAGCACGTCAGTATATATATATATATATATATATATATATATATATATATATATATATATATATATATATATATGTGTGTGTGTGTGTATGTATTCACAAAAAATAATCATACAGTGCAATATTACTAACACAAATGTGAAAAAAATACCATACTATACAGTAAAACACAAACACTGAGCTCATATTGTCCTCTCAGAGCTGCTCTCCTCCTGCTGTGTTGTTTTGGTCAGCAGACACACAGATAGAGGTGAACTCAATGCAGAAACTAGTCGCAGATTGTCGCTTTAATAAACTGTAAAGTGTGTTTTATTGTTGTGTAAACACGAGAAAAAGCGTGAACGACTCACCTCAGCTCTGAAGACTCGACGCTGGATGAACGCGTCGATGCTGACGTCATCACGGCGAGGCAGGCGCAACGGCGGATCGTCAACAACGCTCCCAAGTCCAAATTAGCTGTCAAAACAATTGCTAACGTAGACAAAGGTCATCTTAATAAGCTGTGAGGTGAAATACTGTTTATTAGGCACTTAAAACGTTGTAAAAACACAATCAACTAATTAAAAAGGCAAACACAACAGCCCTACGTCATGGCTGACAGTATAAAATAATGTTCCTGAAGTAACTACAGTCAGGAAACGACTCTTTTAAACATAATATAATAAATAAGCATTTAATAAAAGCTCGAAGCTGATAAAACACTGTTCAACAATCTAATAAAAGATAAACAGCCTAAGATATTAACAAGATTGAACTATCAGGAGGCAAAATGGCAGACGCCTACAATAATAACAGCCTCAGATGATGTTGTTTGAGGAACTCCATCAATAGGCTGATCTGAATCCCACAATAAAGCTGCTGTCGAAACTTTAGATGTTTCTTCATCCTTAGGCTGGTAAGGAGTTTTACACACAAACCCATTAGTAGTTTCTTACTTTAAGAATTATTTAATGTACTTTTTCCACACCATTCAGTACTTCACATATTGGTCTGCAATATCTACATGACCATGTTTGTTCCCAAATCATCAATACAAATGATCATCACGACTAATTTATTGCTATTATTAGCCTTTTATTAAAATGCCAACCGCTACTTATTCTGCAAAATGTGCATAATTATGAATGATATCCATTTAATCTTAAAACCACCAATCATTAATTAGCAAACATAAGTGGACAACCAGATAAACAAAGTATACAGTAAAAGCATCTGGAATAGTAGACAGGCGAGTGAATTCCCTATGGTGTTCAGCGTTGGCCTCAAAGCTAACGGGTTTGGGGCTGCCTAAAAAAAAAATCATTAAACATTTTTTACGAAGGGGTAAAGAGCAGAAATGTGGAATATTTATTTCATCAAATTGCATGCTTCTGTGCTTTTCTTTAAAATATCTGCCATACGGCTCATAAAAATATTCACAAAAAAGGAATCCACATGGTAAAACCGCTAGATTTGATCATTTTAAACTTTCCTATAGGCTGTTTTTACATTATTGATGACGTGCGAGACTCAGATGGAGGGCAGGAAGAGATTCTTCTACATAGGAATCTATATCAGAACACTAAAATGTTTCTGTTTTATGTGGTTTAACATTGTTTACATCAGCCAAAATAAGAAATGCCGAACAGCTTTTAACTCATAAAGAGGGAAAGCTGAAGAAACTGGCTGACAAATGGAAGAAAAGGCGGCGTGTTGTCAAAATTGACTCAATATATCAGTGTACAAACTTCTTTTGAATGTAATGATTCATTTGACAGCATCAATAAAGATCATATACAGGACTAGCTAATTTTTTAAATATGTTAATGTGTTATATATAAATCAGATACAAACACCACCACACTTATACAGCATCCAGGAGGATATAAATAATGTACCCTGCCATGCAATCGCTGCAATATTTATTGTGCAATAATCCATGTCTTTACTGGCGGAATAAACAATCGTTGCGTGAGCATCGGGATACACAGCAGCGGTGAACGCTTGTTGACTCGGAGTTCATCGTCAGAACAAAAAAGAAATGCGACAAAACTAAACGGTTATTACTGTGGTGCACTTTTCGCCCTTACAAAAATAAATAAATAATAATGTAGATACGTGTTCGCACTTTTGTACGCTTTCATCGGTTATTTCGTGATGTCCGCATGAGACAAAAAAACTAAAGTCATTTATAATAAAGATGTTTTTAAATCGCATAGAAAAGTGTGTCATGTGTAAAACTCTTTAATGAATGTTACAGAATACTGTAGCGTAGTAAACTGATAAACTGCAATACTGTAACGTTAGCATAAACTTTGGCGCATTGTGATAGTGTATAGCTAAAGAACTGAAGCCTATTGAATAATTTGTTTATTACTACAGTTAAATCATAGCATAGCAACAATATAATTACGACGGCAGTTTAATAATCTATAGCAGCGGTTCTCAAACTGTGGTACGCTTACCACTAGTGGTACACAGGCTTCCTTCTAGTGGTATGTGGAGGAATCGCTGAATAATTAAAGTTAAAAAATGAACAAATTTTTAACCCCTTGATGTGTACGATAACACCGATGTGATCAGTGAATTGATGTTAATAGGCTAAACATTTTATTTTATTTAAAAGTTTTTAATGTTTGTCATGTATTCTATCATTTAAAGCTAATTTCCCCTCCATATTTTTAATTGTTGTTGTGGGTGTTTTCCGTATTTTTATATCCCAATGTTGCATACCTGTAAACCCTCCCGTTTTTCCCAGGATTCTCCCATATTCTACAGTTCTATCCCGCTATCATCCCGTAAAGATGTTTTCCCGTATTTCTCCCGTATTTTCAGTCTTTCTCTGAAGGGTGGCGATAAACATTAAAGAGCCGATCATCCCTATACGCAACCCATACCGCCGAACCACCAGGGGCCGCCCCTTGCTCTTAAATGTGAGTCAGTTCTGTGCTTTTGCTTTATTTAGGCATGGAACACTTTGAAATAAATATAAAAACGTAATAGCTAATGAAACGTAATAGCTTATATAGCATCTAGCGTCTTGATGACAGGAAATCATGTTTTAGTGTAGAAAACTCTGCCCTCTTCATGATATAAGCATTACGTCTAACATATATGGTTCTTTTCTATCTATATCTCCTTTGAAATATGGAAGAAATCGCAAAAATATGGACTTTCCGCAACGTCTTCCAATCAGTTTGTTACTTGCTGCCCTCCATCTGAATTTTGCATGTCACCAGAACCACGTGCTTGAACTATAATCGTCAACACCTTCCACCCCTAGTGGTCCAAAAGAATATGATAAAACGGGATGGACGGCATTGTGGTAACTGACTGTCAGCCATGTCGCATGTTTGGTTTTCACTATATCTGACGAATCTAATAGTACAACACTTAATGGTTGCCATATCCTCTTGTTTTCAGCATCTTTAGGCTTCGCTCATAAATCTACCAAGTTCGTTACAATCATTAGAGGTTGCATTAAAAGTCATTAAGCTATGGAAGCCTTAGTAGAAGGTGGGTTGCAAGAACCAAAATCTAAGGGTAAATGTTTGAAATTAAAGCTGCCGTTAAGTATTTCCCCTTCAAGATCAACAGGGGTTGGACAGTGAAACTGAAACGCCTGGTTTCAGATGGCAATAAATGCATTAGTATGGTGTAGGGCAGGAATCACCAAACTTGTTCCTGGAGGTCCGGTGTCCTGGAGATTTTAGCTTCAACCCTAATCAAACACACCTGAACAAGCTGATCAATCTCTCTCTAGGTATACTTGAAACATCCAGGCAGGTGTTTTGAGGCAAGTTAGAGCTAAACCCTGCAGGGACACCGGACCTCCAGGACCGAGATTGGTGATCCCTGCTGTAGGGCCTCCATTTTGCGATCAATACAGCATCAATTCATCTTGGGGGTGAGTCCTGCACAGTGGCCAGAGGGATTCTTCTTGCATTGTGCTCTGGTCACTACGTGATGCTGATGAACTTGCTCCTCCAAAATAACTCAATAATGTTTGGGTCTGGGTACTGTGCGAGCCATGGGAGATGTTAAACTTCACTTCCATGATTATCAAACCACTGTCACCAGTCTTGTTGTGTATATTGGTGGATTATCATCCTGATAATACGGTACAGCCTTCAAGACACAATGTTTGACCCATAGGGTGTACACGATGCTCCAGAATGGTTGGGTAGTCCTTGGAACATTACATGTTTCACTTTGTCCACAGCTCAAGATTTTTACCGCTAGCCCCATTTAATCCACCAAGGCCCACTGATCACATCTGTGTGCTTTCTCTCCATTGTGGATCATCATGTGTGTCAAAAGGTCTGTGAATCTTCATGTGTCGATTAAGATGTGACGATCGCTGGAAGCTGTTTCCACACTGAGCGCACGTGAACGGTCTCTCTCCAGTGTGAATCATCAGGTGCACTTTCAGGTGTCCCGAATACCTGAACGTTTTGTCGCAGTGTAAACACTTATACGGTTTCTCAGTAGTGTGACTCCTCTGGTGTCGCCTCAAGCCTTCGGTTGTAATAAACGTCTTCTCACACTCAAAGCACACATAGTCTCTCACGCCAGTGTGGATCTTCTGGTGCGCTGTTAAACTGCACTGCATTGAAAACCTCTTCCCGCACTCAGAGCATGAATACGGCTTCTTGTTCGTGTGAACTCTAAGATTATGTTTCTTCAGGTCTCCAGCCCTCAAAAATGATTTGCCGCATTGATCACATGTGTGTGTTTTCTCTCCAGTGTGGAGCAGCATGTGGGTTTTCAGGGTTCCTAAACGGTTGAAACGCTTGTCGCAGTGTGAACACTGGTAAGGTTTCTCTCCGGTGTGGATCATCATGTGATGCCTGAGATCGAACATGGAGCTTAAACTCCTTCCACACTGAGTGCAGGTGAAATCTTTTACGGCTGTTCTTTCCATTGTTAAACTATGCTCGATCTTCAGTTGAGTTTTATCTTCACCTTTGACGTGATGTTCCTCCTCATCTTCACTCAGTTCTTCCTCCTTCACTGTCACATCTGAAAATGAAGTAAATAAGTTACAGTAAAGGGGTGATCCACTACCATACCATATTTTAAACTTTAGTTGATGTTAGGGATGCTCATTTCGGTTCATTTCGCCGACTGACAACCGCTGCTCGTTAACCGGTTCACGGTTAAAATTATTATTAAATAATGAAAAAACAAAAATTGACATGTCTATTTTGTATGACACATTAAATATTCCATATTGAGCTGCTTATGCACCCTGCGCTCCTCGTGTTTTAACCTCCTGCTTTGCCTTGCGTTTTAGCCTGAAAAATAAGTCAACTCTTGAGTGGAAAAAAGCTTGCTACTTCAGTAGCGTCTTTTTCATTCTCCAATCAAAACGAAAGCACAGGCGGGTATTCCTTTTGAGGTGCCTGAAGCGTTTGTGCTGTCAAGATGACTTCAGAGCCTATTGAAGATGGAGGAGAGAATTGTTGTTACTGTTATGAGTTTTCCAGTGCTGTATGACTCACAAATCATGAGGACTCACAGTCTATGAGGACACTTTTAGTGTCTCTCTCTATGCGGACGCTTTTAGTGTCTCTCTATGAGGACGCTTTCAGTGTCTCTCTACGCAGATGCTCTCAGTGTCTCTCTATGAGGACGCTTTCAGTGTCTCTATACGCGGATGCTCTCAGTGTGTCTCTCTATGAGGACGCTTACAGTGTCTCTCTGTGTGGACGCTTTCAGTGTCTCTATGAGGACGCTTTCAGTGTCTCTCTATGTGGATGCTTTCAGTGTCTCCCTATGCGGACACTTTCAGTGTGTCTCTATGCG
>CAIGQQ010030823.1:1148478-1173932 GCA_903798035.1 Danio albolineatus | reverse complement strand
AGGCCTTCAGATCTAAAGAAACATCTTAGAGTTCACACAACGGAGAAACCTTATTCATGCTCTGAGTGTGGAAAGAGTTTTAGACGACAGAAAGGTTTATCACAACATCAGAAAATCCACACTGGTGTGAGAGAGTTTGTGTGCTTTCAGTGTAAGAAGACGTTTACTACAGCCGAATACTTGAAACAGCACCAGAAGATTCACACCGGAGAGAAACCTTATGAGTGTTCACACTGCAATAAGAGACTTATTCAGACTGGCTGGTACCTTTAAATATCACAAAATGATCCACACTGGAGAGAAACCGTTCGCATGTACTCAGTGTGGGAAAGGTTTCACACAAATATCACACCTTAATGATCACATGCCGATCCACACCGGAGAGAAACCACACAGGTGTGATCAATGCAGCAAAACATTTTTGAGGGCTTCACAGCTGAAGAGACATCTTAGAGTTCATACAGAAGAAAAGCCATATTCATGCTCTGAGTGTGGAAAAAGTTTTACACAGAAGGCACATTTAAGTGTCCATCAGAAGATCCACACTGGTGTGAGAGAGTTTGTGTGCTCTGAGTGTGGGAAGACTTTTATGAAAGCTGCAGACTTGAGACGACACCAGATGATTCACACTGGAGAGAGACCGTACGTGTGTTCACACTGCAACAAAACATTCAGACATTCAGGATACCTGAAAACACACGAGAGAACTCACACTGGAGAGAAACCGTACACGTGTACTCAGTGTGAGAAGAGTTTCACACGATCATCAACCCTTATTGAACACACACTGATCCACACTGGAGAGAAAACACACAAATGTGACCAATGCAGCAAATTATTTTTGAGGGCTTCAGAGCTGAAGAGACATCTTAGACTTCATACACAGGTGAAGCCAAATTCATGATACATTATTTCCAAACCCTTCGTTTGCGTTACTCTGATCTCAGGTCATTGGTCGGATGACCCAGTCTGTTGTGATTGGTCGACTGCGTTCAACATGAGACTGATAGGAATCGTCCACCACAGCTTATCATGACTGACAGACCGCACATGTGATCGGAGTGTGGGATTTTACAGGTCGGCTTTTAAACTGAGCATCTCAGAAGATCTGTGGAGCTGAAACTGCAGGAGAGGATTCAGACTGAAGAGAAACCGCAGAGTTTTGGCCTCTCGTCTAGTCTACTCGGACACGCAAACACAATCAGTTTGTGTGTAAAACTCTTAACCAGCTTTAGGACGAAGAAACATAATCTAAAGTTTCGACAGCAGCTTCATTGTGGGATTCAGATCAGCTTATTGATGGAGTTCCTCACCAAACAACATCATCTGAAGCAGTTATTATTGTAGGCGTCTGTCATTTTGCCTTCTGCAGAGTTGGGTGTAAGGCGTTTGACAGTAAGGCGTTTCTGTAGTCTAATTACATCTTTGGGGAACGCAGTACTGTAACGAATTACATTCTAAAGTTGTGTAATTTAAATGAGAGTCACTAAAGTCAGTGCACAACAATAATTTTGGGGGGGCTGAATCTCAGTTGCGGGCCAGAGGGAGGAGAAGAGGGTGCTGTAAATGGCCCGGGGGCCGGGAGGTTGAGACCCCTGCTTTAGAAAAAAAATACTTCTTTTATATCAGGTTTTCCACTGCAATATGACTTAATGAGCATTCGCTATTAATCTGCTGGAGAACGCGAGCTGAAATGGCTGCTGTCGAGAGTGTTTGCTTCTTCGAGTGGAAATACAGACATCACTTTGATTTCATTGAGCGTAAAAACTAAAACATTGCTGTGAAATCTATGTCCAGTCTCTAAAGAGCTTTCCACTGCTTATAACTCGACCAGCTACTTGTTCAAGCACTTAAACAGAAGCATTCTACCACAATACTCGTCACCAAGGAGGACACCGGCGCCCAAAAACACAGCGGCCCAACTCAACCAATTGGATTTTTGTGCAGGATGGGGAGTGAAGGTATCTTCTGAATGTGAGGAGCGTAGCTGCTTATGGGGCTGTTCACATATTGTGGTCCTTGTACGTGCAAGTTCATTATTTCCAATAAAGGCACTTTGCTTGCGCACACATTCGCAGCTCATATTGCGCAGGCTCCCATTTTCCAGACCCACAAGTTAAAATCACGAGTCACATGACAAGAACTGACCAATCAGCTTTATACTTTGTATGGAAAATACACATTTCGCTAGACTAATCACCTCAGCAGGCACGTGCAGAGGGGGGGGCTTTGGGTGCTTGAGCCCCTGCCCTTTTTTTCACTTGGAGAGAAAGTGCCCTTTTTCCTCAGAACAATAATTATTTTTTAAATGCTAATAATAATATGTGTATAAGTTGAATCATGTTTTATTTAAGGACAACTTTCCCTGTCAAACAATAAAAATACTACATTTTAAAGTATAACATGGATTTAGTCATTCGAGCCTCGAATCGGCGATTTGGAAAGTGAAACCACATGTTAGGCAAACGCTCTAATGAGGGCGCTGTTTATGTTTTTGCTCTGTACTCAGAAGTAAGGTGTCAACAGTGGAGTAACGTCTATCAGCTCTTATACCAACGTCTTCATCCGCACTGCACACGGACTGCATCTGGGCCATAGCTTAACAGTCTGGCCTATACACACACACACACTGCAGACAGAGTGTGCGTAAAACAGATGTTACTAGCTGACCTCGCCAGGGGCGCAATTTCCGGGGGGGACAGGGGGGGCATGTCCCCCTCACTTTTTTTAGATATAAATACCACTTCATGCTATAATTTCCCCTTGAGAGTCTAAAAAAATTTTTCAACTCACGATGTGCACGCAAAATGAAGTTCGCCGTCACGTCACTCGTAAATGTATATAGGTCGAACTAAACTTTCATTTGAACACTTAACGGAAACCAATTGACCCTTCGCTAAGCCACACCCAAAACCGCCACCCACCAATCGTGGCTTAGCAACCGTAGCTACGCGCAGGAGCTCTGTCAAGCTTTCGAGCGAGGGAAACAGGCCAAATTGCTGTGCATATGGATTGTGCAAATCTGATACCCGGTATCCCTTTTTTTTAAAACTTTTTTTAATGTAAAATCTAAATTTGTTCTTTTAATCTTAAAAACAATTAAATAAAATCTTTAAGTTATTTCCTAACAATTATATTCTTTCATTTGTTTTCATTTTGATAATACACTGTATATGTTATGATAAAATGTCAAACAATATTGAAATTTAGGCTTCTCGGCACAAAGTTGATCAACATTGCTACACGTTCCCACAACATCACCAACACTCAGATTTGGTCCCCCCCACCTCTCAGACCAGAATTGCACCCTTGGACCTCGGTAACAGCTGCGCGCTATGATCCTCCAATGTAAATTCCTCCGTCATTCATCTATAGTGAATGGAGGTGAATAACGGTTAACAAAACACTAACTGAGGCTCAAATTTAACGTCAGCTATTTATCCAAAAGTTCAAAAGCAAATGTCTTGCTAACATCCTCCTGATTAACAACCATATGATAAGTTAGCTAAAGTTTAGCCAGGGCATCACAGGCTATTAGCTGAGGCTAATGTAATGGAGAATTGACAGCTGGATAGTGAATATACTCCCCTCTCCATTTATTCAGAATATATGTTATTCGAAGGTATAAAAACATGTACATATAGGCCAGCTATGGGAGTCAGTGGCTGTCAGTGTGTCCTACAGTCTACACAATATTTTATTATTTCGTTCAATAGAAAAAAAATACTCAATCCAAAATAATATATTGAAAAGTGAAAGTTCACCAAAAAATGAACATTTACTCACCCCTTCTTTATTTTGTTGAACACTAAAGAATTAAAGATTAAAGAAGATATTTTGAAGAAAGCTGTAAACCTGAAATCATTGACTTCCAGAGGAAAAACACATACCATGACAGTCAATGGTTACAGGTTTCCTGCTTTCTTCAAAATATTATTTTGTGTGTTCAACAGAAGAACAAAGTCAAATATGTTTGGAACAAGTACAAGGTGAGTAAATCATGACAGAATGTTTACTTTTGAATGAACTGTGCTTTTAAGGGTGAGTATGGTGAATTTAGGGTGAAATATCCTTTAATATATTTCATTTATTAAAGTACAACTATTATTATTAGGGATGCTCCGATCAGGATTTTTGCCACCGATACCGAGTACTGATTTTTTTGTCATGCTAATTGGCCGATACCAATGCAGATTCTGATGCTTCAAGTTTATATAACTGATATGTAAGCTCTCTGATCACCATTAACCTTTTTTTCAGATAAAGTAATACTATTGTTGTTGCCTTTGTTATATTTTTGTTACATTTTAACTATTAAATTACATAAATTTTATGTAATAAAACTATTGTTTTAACAGAGTACTAAATAATCACAAATAAGTATTTATTATACAGTGAATATTTTAATATGCTTTTACAATGGGGTTTATGCATAACACTATGCACATCAGGATACTGAATTAGAGACAAAAATAATTTAAAAAATTGAGCGGGCTGATGCAACCCACAAGGTTTATTTAAACATTGTCCTGTAGTACAGTGAACGGTGAAGGACAAAATAAACATTTCATCTCCTAAAATGGAGGAGTCTGATTTAACTTAAACATTGTCCAATACAAGCCTGAGCAGGACAAAAAAACTAAACAAAACAAACAAAAAAATGTAAACTTATATAAATGAACAAATTTGAGTAGTTTGATGCAATTCATTAGATTTAATTAAATCAATTGTGATCGGTTCGTAAGATCGGCCAAGTTAGCGAGTACCGATCGAGTCATAAAATGTGATTATCGTCCGATACCGATCTTCGGCCGATCGGAGCATCCCTAATTATTATTATTTAATAAAAAGTGTCCTTTTTTCCACTTGAGCCCCTGCCCCTTAGAAGGTCTCTGCACGTCTCTGTACCCGAGACAAACACAGAACACCCAAACACTGCAGTGCTTTTGCACACTATGGATATCAGTGCTTACAGGGATCCAGTTTTCTTCAGGCCGGTTTGGAAGAAGTGAATGATGAGAGAATATGAAGTTTTGGGTGATCTGTCTCTAAGTCTTGTGAAGATGTGGAGCTGCTGTGTTAAACCCATTGTGATGTTTTTCAGTGAATATTAAATTACTGAAAGAGCTGCAGTTTATTTTATATTTTTATCTGTGTATTTTTATAATATGTTTTAAAAGTAACTTTAAAGTGATTAGTAATCTGATTACTTTTTAGATGAAGTGATTAGTAATGTAATCAGATTACAATTTTCCAATAGTAACTTATCCAACTCTGGCCTGATACAATTCATGTAATTAGTCAAACATATCTAAAATCAAATGTTTTATTTGTGTAATGTTAAATTCTCATATGAATGTTTATTGCCTGTAATTCTCTGTTTTTAGGCTGTTAATCTTTTATTGACTTTTACAAAAAAAAAAAAAGCTGCAAACTTTCAATGAGAGATGGTTTATGATAGTTTAGTTTTTTCATTTCTTTAAAACAATTTTGGTTCATTTTAAAATATATAATTTTAGAATCTTATATTTTATTAAAAGCAGATTTTAGTTACTTCAGAATTGTTATTTTTAGACATATGCCTGTCAGCCATGAATGCCTATTACGTTTGCTTTTTAAATTTGTAAAATGCATTTTAACGACGTTTTCAGTGCCTAATAGAAAGTTTCACCTCGCACGAGTAAGAGTAAGGTTTGGTTTCTTCGTCTAAATTTGCTATTAATTTGGGTAGTCAGCTTTTAACTTGGCGGGATTTCGTTGCTTCGTTCCTCCCGCCTCTGCGTGATGGCGTCAGCGCTGACGCGTTCATCCAGCGTCGAGTCTTCAGAGCTGAGGTGAGTCGTTCACGCTTTTTCTCGTGTTTACACAACAATAAAACACACTTTACAGTTTATTAAAGCGACAATCTGCGACTAGTTTCTGCATTGAGTTCACCTCTATCTGTGTGTCTGCTGACCAAAACAATACAGCAGGCGGAGAGGAGCTCTGAGAGGAACATATGAGCTCAGTGTTTGTGATTCTGTTTCGCAAAATGTCTGAAGGAAAACAAAGGGAATTGATATGTATAAATATAATATACATATTTCTGACAATCTGACTATTGTTGTGAATACTTAAACTATATACTGATAAAAAAAATGTTTTAATTTGTCACGATAGTGATAAGCTCGTCCTGCAAACACGGTCTAAAATGAGCTGATCTACTGATCCTGAATATTTGAGTGTTTATAGTCTGAGGCTCATCAATATTCAGATTATGAGATATAAGTGAATTTTATTGGTGTCACCTGATATAAGCAAATCACATATTGTATTACAAGATATAATGTGTTTATGTCATCACTCAGTGTAAATGACTCAGTTTTCTCTGTTTGTTCTCCTGAAGCTTCATCAGTGGAAGACAAAGACAGAGTTTATTGAAGGACAGTGAGAAGATGAGTGATCCAGAACCCTGCAGAATTAAACAGGAAGAGACTGAAGAACTAATAGGTTTGTGTTTATTCATTACTCTTCAATAATGAGGCTGAACAACAGTGAGGTTGTTGATCCGACATTCGTCTTCGCTGCTGCATTGATCATAACTGGAGAAAACTGGACACTCACTGACCGCAGTGAAACTGACTGATCTCCAGGTCTCTCTGTGAATAAGTTCAGCATGTTCAGATACTGCTGTATCTCAGTGTCATGATTCCAGTTTGATGTTAAATTCAATCAGTGAAGTACACAATAAATGTCTATGCTAAACACAATTATGATAACTTGTTTGGATAAACACTAGACTCTTAAAATGTGACTTGTTAATTTTCAGATGTGAAGGTGAAGGAGGAGAGTGAAGAACTGAGTGAAGATGAGGAGAAACATCATGTCAAGAGTGAAGAAGAAACTCAGTCAGAGACTGAAGATAGTTCTTCAATGGAAAGAACAGCTGTGAAAGGTTTCACCTGCACTCAGTGTGGGAAGAGTTACAACCGCAAACAGACTCTCAAGCATCACATACTGATCCACACTGGAGAGAAACCTTACAAGTGTTCACACTGCGAGAAGAGATTCAATCATCCAGGAAACCTGAAAACACACATGATGATCCACACTGGAGAGAAAACACACAGATGTAATCAGTGTGGCAAAACATTTTTGTGGCCTTCAGATCTAAAGAAACATCTTAGAGTTCACACAAAGGAGAAGCTTAATACATGCTCTGAGTGTGGAAAGAGTTTTAGACGACAGACAGATTTATTACTACATAAGAAAATCCACACTGGTGTGAGAGAGTTTGTGTGCGTTGAGTGCAAGAAGGCTTTTACTAGAGCTGAATATTTGAAACGGCACCAGAGGATTCATACTAAAGAGAAACCTTATGAGTGTTCACACTGCAACAAGAGATTCAGACTGGCTGGTACCCTTAAATATCACAGAATGATCCACACTGGAGAGAAACCGTTCACATGTACTCAGTGTGGGAAGAGTTTCACAAAATTATCACACCTTAAGGAACACATGATGCTCCACACTGGCGAGAAACCACACAAGTGTTCACACTGCGACAAGAGATTCAATAATTCAGGAAACCTGAAAAAACACATGCTGATCCACACTGGAGAGAAAACACACAGATGTGATTACTGCAGCAAAACATTTATGAGGGCTGCAGAGCTGAAGAACCATCTTAGAGCTCACACAAAAGAGAAGCCTTATTCATGCTCTGAGTGTGGGAAGAGTTTTACACGTCAGTCAAGTGTAAATTCACATCAGAAGATCCACACTAGTCTGAAAGAATTTCTGTGCTTTGACTGTGGGAAGAGTTTTAATACAGCTGGAGACTTGAAACTGCACCAGATGATTCACACTTGGAGAGATACCGTAGATGTGTTCAAACTGTAACAAAACATTCAGACATTCAGCATACCTGAGATCACGAGTGGACTCACACTGGAGAGAAACCACTCACATGTACTCAGTGTGGGAAGAGTTTCTCACGATCATCAACCCTTATTGAACACCTGCTGATCCACACTGGAGAGAAAACACACAGATGTGATTAATGCAGCAAAACATTTTTGAGGATAATATGTTTGAAGAGACATCTTAGGCCCCGTTTACACTAGTGCATTTTCGTTTTAAAACGCATAAGTTTTGCTACGGTTACGCCATCCGTCCACACTACGCCGGAGTTTTCGAGGTGCGAAAACGGAGCGTTTTGGAAACGCTGGAGAGTCCGTTTCCATTCTAAAACGCTGCTGCTGCTTCTCAGTGTGGATGGAGGGAAACGGATATCTTTGAAAACGGAGGCGTGGCTGCTGAGATCCGCTACGTGATTGGGGCTTTGGGTCATTGCGTATCCTTACTTTATTCGTCAAGCGCACGTGGCTATAACGTCAGCATCAGACAGCAGACCAGTCTTCACTGTAAACACTGTATTTTCGATAGCCATGGATGTTTTATATTCATTTGTTACTTTAAGTAACAAGTCAACCTCGTCATCTGTCCACAAAAAGACCTCTCTTGCTTTCTTTACCATCGCGTTCAACGTTCAACCAGCGTTTGTTGACTAACAATAACCAAACGCCGAGCGAGACACGTGCTTCCTGTTTATACTTGAACGCGCATGCCCAGAGTGCGCCAATGGTGCGCGAATGGTCACGTGATATACGTTTCTGGTGGAGGGAGATCTGTTGAGAGACTCTAGTGTGGACGCAAATCGTTTTCATGCTAAAACTCCGTTTTTAAACTAAAACGCACTAGTGTAAACGGCTCGTTAGACTTCATACACAGGTGAAGCCATATTCTTGATCTTTAAGAAAGAGTTTTACACCTCAATGAAACCTCACACCTCAGTAGCTACGTTTCCATCCAGCTATTTTTATTCACGTTTTGGATCTGCGCATAAAAAATGGTTGATGGAAACGCCATGATGTGCATAAGTTTTGAAAATGTGCATAAAAAATGTAAGCGCATAACTGAGTAGGATAAACCTTTTATTCGATAAGAAAAGATGCGCATAAACTGTGATGGAAACACTTTTACCGCATAAATTCCAGCATGTGCGTTAAATAAAGGTCATGTGATGTTGTTTTAAGAGATCATGTGATGATGATAATGTGTGTAAATGGACAAACCAGCAGGCTGAGCACATCGTAAAACATCTGAAATGTTGTTCTGGTCATTCTAAAGCGCCTCACCGTTTCAGTAGTTGTGTTATTATATTATTCATGACCTCCAGAATCAAGAGCGTCTGTGCTCCGCGTCTGACACATTCAAACGCCACCGCGCGTTCACTGCGGGTCAGGATTGCCTTCTTAGGCACAAGTCATTTATTAAATGAAGAGAAGATTCCCACAGCTTCTCCTACTGCAGCAAATTACATTTTTACTGTTGATATTTGGCGCCAGTTAATCAGGAAGTGACTATTTTGTCCGCTTTGACTCGTTGGATGGAAACGCTGCTTTATTCGCACGTCTTTTATGCCATAATCCAGTTTTGCGCTTAACAATTTTTCAATTGACTCAACTTCTGGTAGAGTTGAGCATGCTGCCGCTGCTCTCCGGGTATCCTATGTTATTTTATGTATTTTAACCGTCTTAGGTCAATTCTTAAAGTATACTTTTAAGATTTCATCTTTTAAGATTTAATCGGGAACTCTGCAATATAGACTGTGGGGTGGACTTGTGATGATAATCTTTGACAACTATGTGGATTGACAGTGTGTGGCTTGTGCTTGCCTGGACTGTCTTATGTGTCTATCATCCATCGACAGCGCTGCTCCAGTATACTGAAGCTGAACTTCTGAAATTCCGCCAATGTCCACACGATCCACCTTCACCTCATCTGCTTCAGCATCCGGACAAACTGCACTTGCCGCGAAGGAAATATATCCACCGTGGCTCTCGTCGGAACTTTCAATACGACGAAACAAACTCCATGAAGTCATATTGGTCCACTTCTCGACGTCCACCGAGGAATACCCGCTGCCGCCCTGATCACAGTGTGTTGACCCGTCTGGCCAGGTCGGCTAACACAGCTGTCAAACCCAGCACTAACGTCAACTTTGGTCTTTTCAACATCCGCTCGCTTTCAAGTAAGGGGTATCTTGTGCAGGACCTCCTCTCTGACCGTAAGTTTGACTTTTTGTGCCTAACTGAAACTTGGCAGCAGCCAAATGACTTTAGTTCGCTAAATGATGCTACTCCTCCGGGGTTTGTTTATATTTCTCAACCGCGTGAGTGTGGCCGAGGAGGCAGTCTCGCGATAATCCACCGCGAGACATGGAGGATCGCGTCAGTAAGCGTTCCTACCTGTCAATCATTTGAGGTAACTTTATGTCAGCTCTCTGGACCAACTCCCACAATCATTGCCGTGTTGTATCGCCGACCAAAGCCAAATAACGAATTTATTGCTGACTTCGCTGCATTCACGACTCACCTTTCTACACTTTAGCCCAATATAATACTTCTTGGAGATTTTAACATTCATATGGACAGTAACGACAACACACCAAAGATTTCACATCCTGTTTCGATAGTTTTGGACTTCAACAGTACATAGACTTTTTCCCCACACATGATAAAGGTCATATTCTGGACTTGATCTGCTGTTCTGGTGTGACACCTGTTAATTGTAAAGCTGACTCTTTCCCTTTTTCTGATCATATGCTACTCTCATTCAGTGTTAATCTCTCTGTCCAAATGTAATTCTTCACGCACAATAACATCCCGAAAAAATTAGGGACATCAACTTGGACACTTTATCATCTGATATCAACAGCCTTCCCTGTACTGACTGTCTCTATACACCAGATGAACTGCTCTCTATCTACAACAATAACCTTCATAGCCTTTTAAATGATCATGCTCCACTAAAAACCAGGGCCGTTTCATTTACTCTGTCTGCACCTTGGTTCACTCCTGCTCTCAGACAATTAAAATCAAAAGGTCGTCAGCTTGAAAGACTGTACAGGAAAACCAATCTCACTGTACACAGGGACATGTATGCAAATCACATTATTTATTATAAAGACTGTATTTCTGTAGCTAAATCCACATACTATTCCAGTTTAATCAGTTCCAATGAAGGCAATTCTAAAGCCCTCTTCTCTCTCTTTACCAACATAACAAAACCCTCTGTTTCACTTCCTCCAAACCTACTAATATACTGTCGATTTCTGTAACAACTTAGCTTCATTTTTCTTTTCTAAAATTGAACACGTTTATCAGTAAATTATGTCCACTTCCAAGTCTTATTCACCCCTTCTCATTCATTCTCAGAATTTTCCTCTAGTCTCATTCTTAAATCCGAACCCTCTACCTGCAGGTTAGACCCCATACCTACTACTCTTGTAAAGGCCATACTTCCCTCCCTGTCTCCTCTTATTACTGACATAATTAACTCTTCTCTCACCACTGGTATTGTTCCTTCCTCTCTCAAAGTTGCTGCTGTTAAACCAATTTTAAAGAAACCTGGTTTAGATCCCAATAATCTCAATAGCTTTTGTCCTATTTCTAATCTTTCATTCATCTCCAAAATTCTTGAAAAAACTGTCGCTGCTCAACTTCACACCCATCTTTCCTGTAACAACTTATATGAAGAATTCCAATCTGGTTTTCGCTGGTTTTCTTCATAGCACTGAAACAGCTCTCCTCAAAATCACAAATGACCTCCTTTTAGCAGCTGACTCTGGTTCACTATCCATTCTTCTGCTTGATCTGAGTGCGGCTTTTGACACATTCTTCTTGACAGGCTCGCTTCTATTGGCATTGGTAACACACCTCTCAGCTGGTTTCATTCAAACCTCTCAAGTCGCACTCTGTTCAATTAAAGTCTTTCACCTCGTCATCAGTCCCTGTCACTACCGGTGTGCCCCAAGGCTCAGTTCTGGGTCCCCTGCTATTTATCATCTACCTTCTTCCACTTGGTTATATCTTCCGCAAACACCAAATCCATTTTCATTGCTACGCAGATGACACCCAGCTCTACCTATCCACCAAACCTAACCTCAAACTCCCACCTTCATTCCTTACTAACTGCTTTTCAGACATTAAATCCTGGTTTACCTCAAACTTCCTGAAATTAAATGACTTCTACTCATAAGTACACGATCCACTTTAAACAAACACATACGTTTTCTATTCCCACAGATGATTCTGTCATCACCCCCTCCATTCAGGTCAAGAGTCTGGGGGTCATCTTCGACAGCACCTTTTCATTCACTGCACATGTTAATAATGTCACCCGGTCTGCTTATTTCCACCTCCGAAATATGAATCGTTTACGTCCTTCTCTCACACCTCATTCAACCGCCATTCTTGTTCATAGTTTAGTCGCATCCGTTTAGATTACTGTAATTCACTTCTGTTTGGTCACCCTAATAAAACTCTTCATAAATTACAACTGGTACAAAACCCTGCTGCCCGTATTATTACCAAAACCACCATCATCACACCCATTCTACAACAGTTTCACTGGCTTCCCGTCCTTTTCAGGATTAATTATAAAATACTTCTCACTTTTAAAGCCGTTCACAATCTTGCTCCGCCATACCTCACTAGTCTAGTTCATATCGCCACACCTTCTCCAACACTCAGGTCTTCTTCTTCCATTCACCTCACTGTTCCCCCTGTTCGCCTCGTCACCATGGGTAGTCACTCTGCTCCTCAGCTGTGGAATTCACTTCCTCCTGATCTCCGTAATTTAGACTCTCTTTCACAATTTAAAACCAAACTCAAAATACATCTGTTTAAAGCAGCCTACTCTCTTTAGCTCACCTGCATTTTTAAGTTCGTACTGTATTCTTTTGACGTTTATATTGTGTTTTTATTTGAACTGACTGTTCTTAATGTCTTGTACGGTGACCTTGAGTGTCAAGAAAGGCGCCTTTAAATAAAATGCATTATTATTATTATTATTATTATTATTATTATTAAAGTTCTTTCGCTCTTTTGGATGGAAACATAGCTAGTGATACATTATTTCCAAACCCTTTGCGTGATGCTAATCTGCAGTGATTGGTCTGATGACCCAGTCTGTTGTGATTGGTCGACTGCGTTCAACATGAGACTGATAGGAAACGAATAGGAATCGAATCGAATATTAACAAAATAACATATTTGCTACACCACCAGCATAACGTGTAAGCCATGAAGAAGTGTTTGTTCAACAAAATACGGGCGGTATAAATCTGTTAATAATCAAATGACTTGAATATTTACAAAAATTGAGCTTTAGTTGAAATTATGCATGTTTATTTCAAGGTTGAAATCAGCCAAAGAAATAATCTGCATGTGCGTTACTCTCGACCGCACGAAAAAAAGAAAATAAACCTGAAATATAGTAAAATATAGTGCAGTACTTTAAACGTCCTATAGGTGGGGGTCAAAACCACAATTGGCTATATGCACGACAATGATAGTGATTTAAAACACATTTTGTGAGGCCGAATCTCAGAATATTTTTAAGGTCAGCTGCAGGGGGTGAGCTGTAAATGGCCCGCGGGCCAGGAGTTTGAGACCCCTGTTTTAGAAAGAAAAAAATACTTATTTTAAATCAGGTTTTCCGCTGCAACATGAGATAACGAGCATCACTACTAAACTGCTGGAGAACGCGAGCTGAAATGGCTGCTGTGGAGAGTGTTTGCTTCTTCGAGTGGAAATACAGACATCACTTTGATTTCATTGAGCGTAAAAACTAAAACATTGCTGTGAAATGCAGTCTATGTCCAGTCTCTAAAGAGCTTTCCACTGCTTATAACTCGACCAGCTACTTGTTCAAGCACTTAAACAGAAGCATTCTACGACAATACTCGTCACCAAGCAGGACACCGGCGGCCAAAAACACAGCGGCCCAACTCAGCCTAATCAGGCTTAATTGGATTTTTGTCCAGGATGGGGAGTGAAGGTATCTTCTGAATGTGAAGAGAAGCGTAGCTGCTTATGGGGCCGTTCACATATTGTGTTCTTTGTATGCGCAAGTTCGTTATTTCCAATAGAGGCGCGTGACATGCGCACACATATTCAAAGCTCATATTGCGCACGCTTCTGTTTTTCAGGCGCACCAGTTGAAAATCACGTGTCACATGACAAGAACTGACCAATCAGCTTCATAGTTTGTGTGGAATATACACATTTCACTAGACTAATCACCTCAGACAAACACAGAACACCCAAACACTGCAGTGCTTTTGCACACTATGGATATCAATGCTTACAGGGATCCAGTTTTCTTCAGGCCGGTTTGGAAGAAGTGAATGATGAGAGAATATGAAGTTTTGGGTGATCTGTCTCTAACTCTTGTGAAGATGTGGAGCTGCTGTGTTAAACCCATTGTGATGTTTTTCAGTGAATATTAAATTACAGAAAGAGCTGCAGTTTATTTCCTATATTTATCTGTGTATTTTTATTATATGTTTTAAAAGTGACTTCAAAGTAAAGTGATTAGTAATCTGGTTACTTTTTATATTAAGTAATTAGTAATGTAATCAGATTACAATTTTCTAGTAATAGTCAGTAATTTGTAATCGATATTTTTTTTTAAAGTAACTTACCAAAGTAACAAACCCAATTCATATAATTAGGTATAGAATAATAATTTAATAATAAGTTTCACCTCACACGATTGAATCAAGTGTATTTATGTCCACATTTGCGATTGTTTTTAGCTTGTCAGCTTTTAATTTGGTGGGGTTTTGTTGCTCCCGCCTCGCCGTGATGACGTCAGCGCTGACGCGTTCATCCAGCGTCGAGTCTTCAGAGCTGAGGTGAGTCGTTCACGCTTTTTCTCGTGTTTACTCAACAATAAAACACACTTTACAGTTTATTAAAGCGACAATCTGCGACTAGTTTCTGCATTGAGTTCACCTCTATCTGTGTGTCTGCTGACCAAAACAATACAGCAGGCGGGGAGGAGCTCTGAGAGGAACATATGAGTGTTAGTGTTTGAGTGATTGTGTGTTTATAATACCTCAAAGTATCTGAAGGGAAATATATATGTATGAAGTTTGACGCATAGACATTAAGTAATTTGTGATGCTCTTAATTTTCCCAATGGTTTGATTACTTTATTGGTGTGAATACGTAATAAAACTACATATTGATGATAAAAATGATTTAA
Source organism: Danio albolineatus (assembly GCA_903798035.1). Lineage (NCBI taxonomy): Eukaryota > Metazoa > Chordata > Actinopteri > Cypriniformes > Danionidae > Danio > Danio albolineatus. The sequence goes on along the minus strand of CAIGQQ010030823.1, from coordinate 1,158,833 downwards.
AAAAATGTTTTAATTCCATACAATAGTGATAAGTCCATTCTGCAAACACCCTGTCTAAAATGAGCTGCTGCTGATCCTGAACGTTTGTTTAATGAGTGTTTATATTCTGAGGTAGGCCTGTCACGATAACTATTTTTTGTTGTATGAAATATTGCACCAAAATATATATCGATAATTGATATTATTGTCATTTTAAGACCATTTTAGGCCACTCATTATATAATGACAGAATGGCAATAAAATAGCATCATAACGCAAGTACACTATTCAAAAGAACACATATTTTGTTCTTAAGAATATTTTATTTAATTTAGTCATTTTAATAATTTAATGATCAGGCATTGGAATCAAAATGTGAAAACGCATATCCAAAACAAATAATAATAAACATTTACAAAAAAAATGCAAGGTAAAAAGTAACAGAGGCGATATCTGCATCACACATAAGCGTATACTTAAGACATTTATGGTAAATACTATAGTATTTTTTTAACCATACTGACACTGACACCTCCAACAGAGATAGAGAGGTTGTGCAATCAGCTAAAATGTTACAAGAACGTTTTTTTTTTTGTTTTTTTTACGTATGAGCGATATATATTGCATCACCAAAAATTATTGAGGTCATGTCCATGTATTGTGCGACAAGTCGATATATTGATTATTGTGACAGGCCTAGTCTGAGGCTCATCAATATTCAGATCTACAAATTTAGGTTAACTGATTTACTTGAGCAAATCACATAATCACATATTGTATGACAAGTTATAACATCATAATGTATTTATTTCTTCGATCAGTGTATATGAATCAGATTTCTCTGTTTGTTCTCCTGAAGCTCCATCAGTGAAAGACAAAGACAGAGTTTATTGAAGGACAGTGAGAAGATGAGTGATCCAGAACCCTGCAGAAATAAACAGGAAGAGACTGAAGAACTAATAGGTTTGTGTTTATTCATTACTCTTCAATAATGAGGCTGAACAACAGTGAGGATATATATATATATATATTTATATAAATTAGGTGTGTAATGGTTCACAGTTGATCTGTCATGTGTAAGGATCACAACCCACGGTTCGGAACACAAATGACTCGCTGATTAATATTTTTTTTACTTGTAGATTAATCCTAAACTTGAGACAAAACATGACGGAAGAAGCCGTTGTGGTTTATTCAGGATGTGATGGGTTTCTTAGGTTATTAAAGGTGTTTTTATGTCACTACTTGTTTAGCCTACGTCATTGCATTCAGTGTAAGCAGCACGATTATTCATTAAAAGGCCGGGATCTCAACACTCACGCAACATCAATTATAAATTATGGTGATTTTCAAAGGTTTATGAATCCTAACAGATTCAGTCTTTAGTCTTTTAAGTTAGTTATGATGTTAGTACTGAGATACCTTTATAGTTTAGATAAAACCACTGATGTTTATGGTGAAGATTAAACTTGTCATATGCTCAACAAATGAAAGTTGTAGGCAGCAGTTACATAATTTAACGAAAAGGTGGCGACAACCAGCCATCAAAAATACGCCACTGAATAATAATTCTTCATGATTGATCCATCTCAATGAAACATGAAGATTTTTGAGTGAAGAACTGAATGATTCATTATAAATGAGACTAAAAAAAAAATTGAATTGTACAAATTACAATGTTAGATTTCTACATTTGCCGATATCAGCAGCAGTAGTGAATATTTTACTGTTTATTTTTATTCAACTTATTATTTCTGCATTTTATTGTTAATAAAATTACAGGTTCTAAGTTCAGTTTGCTAAAACCAAAAGTGTCTTGCAGTGCTGTATGTATAATAAATGGAAAGCTAATTACATTTGTCTTCTCCCCTTTTTGGCTGATCCGATAAATGGTCCAAACCAAAGACTGTTCTATCTGAGGAAGTTGAAGGGGTTTAATGTGGATCGGCCTCTTCTTAGAACATTTTATTCTTCTTTTATTGAGTCTATTTTAACCTTTGCAGTAATATGCTGGTATGGTAATCTAAGGGTGACAAGTAAAAACAGACTTTCAAAAATTGTTCATCAATCTCAAAAGATTTTAAGTATGAATGTTAACAGTATTGGACCAGTGTATGAGGTGAGAGTTCTAAAGAAGGCCATGTCCATTTTAGCAGATGAGAACCACACACTTTACTTAAAGTTTTGCCTCCTGCCATCAGGCAGAAGGTATACTTATTCTAGACGGGCAAGGTCAAACAGATATTTGTACTCATTTGTTCCAACTGCAGTTGGGTTACTTAACAAGCTTTAAGTTTTTTTTTTTTTTTTTTTTCTCTCCTCCCTCTCTATGATCAATTATTGTTACTGTTATCTTATGTTGTTGAGTGTGACTTGTTGCTGTTGATTGTCGGCTATTGCTGTAAATCTAATTGCCCTTCGGGGACAATAAAGACATTCTAACTCTAACTCTAATCTAGGGGTGGGTGATATGGAAAAAATATCATATCACGATTTTTTCAGGGGAAATCACGATTCACGATTTTTATCCCGATTCTTTTTCAAGTCTTTTTCAAGACTATTTTGCAAGTTACAAAGGTACAATACAACCAAACTAATGTCCCCATATAAAAATATACTCTTACCATGTATGTTTAAGAATATTTTAATCAAATAAAGATTTAATAAATTTAGTTCAGTCGAAAAAACTGCTGCTATAGTTACGAAGTGACGTGCGAGTGTTCAATACAGCACGAGCTGCAGTTAAAGGCTGTGCAGAGTGTGAGTCACCTGACATTAAGCGAGTGGCGCGGGCGGGCAGGGGCCACTTGTACTTTAAGCTTTTAGGGGGCACACTTTAACATACATCACAAACTACTAAACAATTATTCAAAGTCATTTTGTTCATGCATCACTCTGCAGTCTCCATAAACAAGCTAATTAAATAACTTAAACTCTAAATAATCTTCCTTGTTAATTTATTTGACAAGTAACTTTGTATTGTAGTGAGATAACACATTTCTAACTTTCAAGTACATCAAGGCACATTTTTGCACCTTAACAGATACAGCTGAAGTCCATTTTTTTGCCCTTCAGTTAATTTAAAATAATGTTTTCCAAGTGATCTTTAACAAAAGAAAAAAATGTCACAGTATTTATTGAAAAACAAAAATAATTCTTCTGGAGTCATAATAAGTCTTATTTCCTATAGTTTATTTCTTGAATAAAATTACAATTTTATTAAAAAAATTAATTTAAAATAAAACTTTTTAAAAATACATCTTTAATGTAAGTATTATGAGCCATATTTCCATTTAAGAAATATTTACAGTATATTTTTCATTGTGCACACCAAACAAGTCATGCAATAACTTAACTAGGTTATGTTAACTAAAGTTAGAATAATAAGTCAAGTCTTTAAATTACACTTTAATCTGAATACAACTATCTTGCAAAATAACTAGTAAAATATTATGCACAAACTGTCACCATGGGGAAAATAAAGTAGATAAAGTCTGACATCAAAAATGAATGAAGGCAAAACTAAACGAGAGAATATTACTTTCAACGTGACTGGAAACTCAATTTGATCAATGTTACATCTGTTCTCCGGTACTTACTGACTGTTTGTAAATTCAAGACTGCATTTCGTAACGTAAAACTATGTATTTGGGGGTAAACTTCTGTGGAATGCGGGGAACTGATTCGCGCAGCACCGTCACTGACAGAGAGAGCGAGTGCGGCAGTGCGCGCGAGAGAAGAGAGAGCGAGTGCACGCGAAAGCAGAAAGAGGGGGAGTGCACACGACACCAAGCGCGCGAGAGAGGCCCCAGTCATATCTCCGCAGTTTGCCGCCGATGGCTGATCTCACTTTTCCGTGGCATTTTGACAAAAAATACGCGTCCAAATTTAGGGGGGCCAAGCTTGTTGACACGGGGTGGCGGGATGAATATTGGTGTGGCGCCCCGCCATGGAAGAATGAATGTAGCGGAAAACAATTCACTATATATGGCGATACAACGATTTTTCAGAAAAAGTGGATCGTGCAGTCATTTTAATCGTCCATGATTAAATATCGTATTATCGCACAGCCCTAGTCTAATCCATGACTAATAAACCATAATGTGATACAAACCACGAGATTAGTGATCTGTTACACCACTAATATATATCTCTCTCACAGTGAATCAATGGTGCACTTTCAGATGTAAACCTCAGCTGGATGTTTTCATTCACCCACTGCTGTGTTGCAGACTACATGGTGGATCATTTTCACCAACTTATAATAGGGGCTCTTTAATCTTATGCTCTTGTGGGCCACATAAAATGATATGGCTGGATGGATTTGATTCGTGGGCTTTAGGTTTGACACCCTTGACATGGTGTTACGAATATCTAACTTAAAGATGGCTCCACAGGGCAAGCCAGATCCATAACAATAAATAATAGTAAATTGAAAATAATAAGGACACCTCTAAAATTAACGAGGAGCCCGGAGTCTCATCTCCCGTTCAAAGGAATAACAAAAACAATTGACCAAGAAATAACGTAAAATTAAATTTGTTTGATTTTAAAGGAGACAATAAAAAGCTGATGGAGGTAAGTGCCAAAATAACAAACAAAAATTCAACATCTAACTAAGTTTTAACCCTCTTACCTGCACATTAAATAAAACGAAACAAAATGACAATTCACTTACCTCCCTATACTAACCACAAAACAGGACAAAACGTCTATAAACAAAAAGGCACCCTCCTCAGCACACGTGTCTCCGCAAGGATCAATGAATCACCACTCAGCTTTCATTTTCACAATTTTGCCGAGTAAATACAACCAACATTAAGTTCACAAAAGAACACCACAAGACGGGAGAGAGGAGACTCTTCGAACGACGTTCCAGTCCGGTTTAAATGGCATTTGCAAAGAAGCCGGCACCTCCACGTTGATGACAGCCGATCATGAATCCTGCTGAGGAGACAGGGGCGGAGAGAAGGGAAGCACAGAGGCATATGCAACAAAAATACTCACTAAATATACAAAGGAAAAATAAGTTTCATTTTATATACACATTACACAACACATACATAACACATGGACTCTTAAAATGTGACTTGTTCATTTTCAGATGTGATGGTGAAGGAGGAGAGTGAAGAACTGAGTGAAGATGAGGAGAAACATCATGTCAAGAGTGAAGAAGAAACTCAATCAGAGATTGAAGATAGATTTTCAATGGAAAGAACAGCTGTGAAAGGTTTCACCTGCGCTCAGTGTGGAAATATAAAACTTTCACCCTGCGAGAAGAGATTCAATCATCCAGAAAACCTGAAAACACACATGCTGATCCACACTGGAAACAAACAACACAAGTGTGATCAATGCAGCAAAACATATTTGAGGCCTTCAGAGCTGAAGAAACATCTTAAAGTTCATACAAACGAGAGGCCTTATTCATGCTCTGAGTGTGGAAAGAGTTTTAGACGACAGACAGATTTATCACAACATACGAAAATCCACAATGGTGTGAGAGAGTTTGTGTGCGTTGAGTGTAAGAAGACATTTACTACAGCTGAATATTTGAAATGGCACCAGAGGATTCACACTAGAGAGAAACCTTATGTGTGTTCACACTGCAACAAGAGATTCAGACTGGCCAGTCTCCTTAAATATCACAAAATGACTCACACTGGAGAGAAACCGTTCACATGTACTCAGTGTGGGAAAGGTTTCATACAATCATCACACTTTAATGGACACTTGCTGATCCACACCGGAGAGAGACCACACAGGTGTGATCAATGCAGCAAAACATTTTTCAGGTCTTCAGAGCTGAACAGGCATCATAGAATTCACACAAACCAGAGGCCGTATTCATGCTCCGAGTGCGGAAAGAGTTTTAGACTTAAGTCACATTTAAATGACCATCAGAAGATCCACACTGGTGTGAGAGAGTTCGTGTGCTCTGACTGTGGGAAGAGTTTTATCAGAGCTGCAGATTTGAGACGACACCAGATGATTCACACTGGAGAGAAACCGTACGTGTGTTCACACTGCAACAAAGCATTCAGGGATTCAGGATTGCTGAAAACGCATGAGAGGACTCACACCGGAGAGAAACCGTTCACATGTACTCAGTGTGGGAAGAGTTTCACACAGTTCTCACACCTTAATAAACACGTGCTGATCCACACTGGACAGAAAAATCACAAAAACAAACATCTCAGAGTTCATACAAAGGAGAAGCCTTATTCATGTTTTACACCTCAGTGAACTCCACGCTGTATTCACAAACGCCCGATGTCACAGTTAAAGTGCCTTCATCTGAAGGTTTGTTAACAGAATCATTGTGGGCTTCAGATCATAGGTGGAGTTTCTCACCAAACAACATTATCTGAAGCTTTTATTATTGAGGCCTCCTGATAAAATTCGAGTAATTGTGCGAAATATCAAAATCCAAGGATGAAGCTTTACACTTTCAGTGGTGCAGTTTGATACATTACTTGTTCATTCATTCATCTTCTTGTCGACATAGTCCCTTTATTAATGTGGGGTCACCACAGCGGAATGAACTGCCAACTTATCCAGCATTTGTTTTCACGCAGCGGATGCTCTTCCAGCCACAACCCATTACTGGGAAACATCCATACACACACATTCACACTCATACGCTACGGACAATTTAGCCTACCCAATTCACCTGTACCACATGTCTTTGGACTGTGGGGGAAACCAGAGCACCAGGAGGAAACCCACGCGAACACGGGGAGAACATGCAAACTCCACACAGAAATGCCAACTAACCCAGCCAAGCCTCGAACCAGTGACCTTCTTGCTGTGAGGCAACAGCACTACCTACTGCGCCACCGTGTCGCCCACGTTACTTGTTGTTCAATTATTTTTTATTTGCTCTCCAGCGTTTTGGAAACGCTGGAGAGGCCGTGTTCATTCTAAAGCGCTGCTGCTCCGTCTCAGTGTGGATGGGGGAAACGGAGACGTCTGAAATTGGAGGCGTGGCTGCTGAGATTCGCTACTCGAATGGGGCTTTTGGGTCATTGTGTATCCTTCCCTTATTCGTCAAGCTCCTATCACATGACTATAACGCCACCGGCAGATGGCAGACCAGCCTTCAATATAAACAACATTATGGACAGAAATGGGAGCGTTGTTTGCACTATTGTCCGTTTTAGGCGCCATTGTGCAGTTAAACTCTGCCTTTACTACAACAGCTGCATATATTCACAAGAGGCAAGCTACTGTTCCAGCACTCGCTAATCGCTCGCGTTTCAAGCGGCGTAAGCCCTATTGAGAACGCCGGTTTTGGGTTACACCGGGAAGAACCAGTGCCTTTGTGGTTGTTCACTAACAATAACCAAACGCCGAGTGAGACACGTGCTTCCTGTTTATACTTGAACGTGCATGCCCAGAGTGCGCGAATGGTCACGTGATATACATTTCTAGTGGAGTAGTGTGGACGGAGATATGTTCAGAAACGCTGGGTGAAACGCTAGTATGGACGCTGAACATTTTCATGCTAAAACGCTGTTTAAAACTAAAACGCACTAGTGTAATCGGGGCCAATGTCTGCTTGTCTCCTCCGAAAACAGCTTCTGGAAGACATCGCGTGATGTTCTGAACGTTTATAACAGGGGTGTCCAAACTACGGCCCGCGGGCCTCTTGCGGCCCACAATAAGTTTAGTGGCGGCCCACGGGGCTTTTAATAAATGTTAATAGAATCTGGCCCGCTGTACAAAAATAAACGTAATTCAATAAATAACCACCGGTGTCGCTATCACGTGCTTTCAATTAGACAGTTATGCCTGTTATAACGTAAAAGAAAACTCAACAGTGAGTGCAGGAAATGTCCGAGTTTTACAAAAGTTTGGATTCATCCAAATTTCCCCTGATGAAACGCCATTCAAAAAGGATGACGAGTCTGATTGGCTCCTCTTATACATCACTGTTCACATTAACAGACCTTATTGTGTATATATATATATATATATATATATATGTGTGTGTGTGTGTGTATGTATATATATGTATATATGTATATATATATATATATATATATATATATATATATGTATTTCTGTGAAATTGTAAAATTTGGCCCGGGACAACGGGTTGTTTTTAGCATCCGGCCCTCGGCCAAAAAACTTTGGACACCCCTGGTTTATAATAATTTTGCGGCAGATAGACGCGAGTCGCTCTCTGTATGTCCAAAACCAAACAGTAAAAACGAAACAAGTGCGGAGTGCGAACTTCTTTCCATTTTGGCACTCTGCTTTCGTGTCCATCACCTGGCAACAGCTGTAAACAAATCTGGCTCCATGACGCAAGCGTATCAGGGTTCAGAAGGAAAGAAGACAGTGTGAACACAAATCAACTGAGAAGGTGGCAAGGGGGTACAATTGAACTTGGGTACGGTCCAGGCAATTGAACCAAGTGTGAAAGCACCTTCAGTTTCTGACTCTTCTAAAGCATAAAACACCATAATATGTTTGCAGATGTTTCAGAAACATGCTCAGTGGACATTCATGTTTATCTGAAAAACAATGCTGACGTCAGATATTCTGCTTTGAAAATGTGTGTTATGTCCTGGAACGTCTGTCTTTGTTTTGCTCCCTTTAAAGCACCCAATGCCAGTTTACCCAATTATATTTCAGCACCCGGGTTGCCTTGCTGAAAAACAGGATGTTTGATTAATTCATTCAGGAATGCTCTCAGCGTGTGTGTCCATGACCGATGTGTGACCTCTGGTGGACAGTAGCAGACTCTGAAATGAGATGCAGATTCAGAGTTATCTATCTCTCCGACTATATCTATAACCTATCTATCTCTCTGACTATGCGCACACACAAGTGAGGTGTGCGGCTGCTGCTCAGTTCTGGATGATCGCCAGTAAGGAGGGTACGTTATTCACTGTAAATAAAGCGATTATCTTTAATGTTGTTGATACAGACTCATTCATAAATTATTTGCGGTAAAAATACTGATTACCAATGCATTTTCCATGTCTGTTATATTAGCGATTGAAATATTACCTATCTAGTTAACTAATGTCACACTGATACATACTGACACACAATGATAAAATACTAATACTAATAATACTTATACGTTTTTATTTAGATGAGCAGTTTATTTAATGTTTTTAGAGTTGTGGCTGTTCAGCAGATGAACCTCACAGGCTCACCTATTTACAGTATGATCTGTCGATTTAACAAGTGTAATGTAAACAAGTTCGTTATTAGGAGTTTAGAAAACATCTCTTCCTGCATGTTTTCTGCTTCAGGAGTCAGTCTGCTGGTCGTGCGCACACATAAATAATCTGAAGAAAAATCTGCTGTCATTGAACCTGAGAAAAACTTTGAAGATACCCATAATGACACAGTCTCCATGCTGCAGTAATAATGATAGAGCCATAGTGTTTAACGGCGCCACGGTGGCCTAGTGGGTAGCAAGTTCGCCTCACAGCAAGAAGGTCGCTGGTTCGAGCCTCGGCTGGGTCAGTTGGCATTTCTGTGTGGAGTTTGCATGTTCTCCACGTAGTTGCGTGGGTTTCCTCCGGGTGCTCCGGTTTCCCCCACAAGTCCAAAGACATGTGGTATAGGTGAATTGGGTATAGGCTAAAATGTCCGTAGTGTATGAGTGTGAATGAGTGTGTGTGGATGTTTCCCAGAGATGGGTTGCGGCTGGAAGGGCATCCGCTGCGTAAAAAATATGCTGGATAAGTTGGCGGATCATTCCGCTGTGGCGACCCCGGATTAATAAAGGGACTAAGCCGAAAAGAATATGAATGAATGAATAGTGTTTAACTGTGGGGACATATCTTTATAAGTACAATTTGACTGTATTATTTGTGTCCCCCTCAAAAAATTACTCAAGGGAAATTTTATATTTATTGTGTATAAATAAATATTATTACAAGAATTACGCCCTTATTCTTGAAACTAAAAATGACCAAGCGGTCCTTATTAAAATTGATTTGAATACTATTTTGGCTAAAATATTTAAGAAGTGTGGTTATGACGACCATTCGACAAGCTAATCGGAATAGTGATTAAAATTTAAGAATTAAATAGAAAATGAGGCAAATAATTGCAAAAAAATAATTAAAAATAAAAACGCCACTTTCACTAGGCTAGCTACTGGCCTGGGGTGTCAAAGTAACATACTGCACCTTTAAATTTGGTAAATGCAGAACATTTTAAATGCCTAATTAAAAGATTCACCTCGCATGATTGACTAAGGTGAGGTTATTTTTTTTCGTTTTGTTTAAATTAGACATTGTTTTGGCTTGTCAGCTTTTAATTTACTTTCCTTGCTTCGCCGCTGCTCCCGCCTCGCCATGATGACGTCAGCACTGACGCGTTCATCCAGCGTCGAGTCTTCAGAG
>CAIGQQ010030823.1:1127255-1142255 GCA_903798035.1 Danio albolineatus | reverse complement strand
TAATGGTGAATTAACATTCAGCACTTGTGCCATTATTAGTAACTGCAGGTGGTTTCTGAAACAAAATCTGTCAGTGTTATTTTCATTCTCTCATCTTCAGTGTGGTTGTAGTTCCTGTCATCTGAAGGCAGAAGGCATTGACTGAGTGATTGACAGCTGATATTAACCGATCCATTCGCGTTCAGTTCTAGAGCAGTGGGCCAATAAGAAGAGCACAAAGGTGGGGGAAGCATTGCAGGCTTTTATTTACTTCAGCAAGTTCACAAAACAACTGTTTTAGGCCCCATTTACACTAGTGCGTTTTAGTTTAAAACGGCAGTTTAGCATGTAACCGATCTGCGTCCATACTAGTGTTTCACCCAGTGTTTCTGAACAGATCTCCGTCCACACTACTCCACCAGAAACGTATATCACGTGACCATTAGCGCACTCTGGGCATGCGCATTCAAGTATAAACAGGAAGCACATGTCTCGCTCGGCGTTCTAAATAAGGCTTACGCTGCTTGAAACGCGAGCGATTAGCGAGTGCTGGAACAGTAGCTTGCCTCTTGTGAATATATGCAGCTGTTGTAGTAAAAAAGGCAGAGTTTAACTGCACAATGGCGCCTAAAACGGACAATAGAGCAAACAACACTTCCATTTCTGTGTCCATGTTGTTGTTTACAGTGAAGGCTGGTCTGTCGTCTTCCGGTGGCGTTATAGTCATGTGATAGGGGCTTGACGAATAAGGGAAGGATACGCAATGACCCAAAAGCCCCAATCGAGTAGCGAATCTCAGCAGCCACACCTCCGTTTTCAGGTGTCTCAGTTTCCCCCATCCACACTGAGACGGAGCAGCAGCACTTTAGAATGAACACGGCCTCTCCAGCGTTTACAAAACGCTCCGTTTTCAGCGCTCGAAAACTCCGGTGTAGTGTGGACGGATGGCGTAACCGTAGCAAAACTTATGCGTTTTAAAATGAAAACGCATTAGTGTAAACGGGGTCTTAATCTGTTCCTGAGCGCTGCGTTTGGTGTTTTTGGGTGCAAAGGTGCATTCTGCATAGATGTCTCCTAAATCCGCACATGCGATGAGGATTTTACAGTGAAAATAGGTCGCATGACAACATTTTATGCACTCCTATGCTTCCAAATACATTTTTAGGTCGCATAGATCAAGTTTCGGACACATGCGACCAAAACGGTCGAGCCCAGCATCTTTACTGGTTATCATTTCCTCATAATAATAATAATGATAAAATAAGGAAGTTATCTTCAATCACAATACAATGTACAGTGAACTCCAAACAAACTCTCGTCTCCTCCACCAGCTGTGGGGAAAAGCCATTATTACAACAGAGATCACTCTGCATATTCATGCCAGAGTCCTGCGGAAAAGTGATTGACAGGTGGTCATTTGTGTGTAACTTTATTTATTTAGGGTTTAGTTATGGGTAAAACAAACACTGTGTGGGTCAGGTAGTGAGGTAGGCATTAATTTGTTATGAAATAATTGACATTCAACAACAACCACCCCCGCCTACAGGGACGATGACATCGTCTATCGCGATGTTTCACATTAGACATCGTACAATGCCAAATTGGTCAACATCGCCCAACCCTAGAATCGACACATCATCACTCGGCTAGCAGATGAGCGCTCAGTCACAAATTTTAATCCGGCGTTAATAATGATTTTAAACCCAGAAGGTGGAATTAGCTGACAAACGATCACAATTATCCATTTTTCCCCACAATTAAAGCTAACAGGTGCTAACGCTGTCTTAATTGATGCACAACACACACAAATCTGTTAAAAACTTTTTAAAAATAGTGCTCAAGGGTTTGTCGAGCCTTTAATAACAAACAGCCGACGAATCCACTTTTGCAGGCTAGGTTATTGAGATAATCATTAGAAATATTCTACAGTTACAGCTAGGGCTGCACGATTCTGGCTAAAATGAGAAACACAGTTCGCTTAGAGGATCAGGATTTTCTCATGATTGTGTAGATGGCTATTAATATTTCCCAAGCATTTGGTAAAACAACATTAGACCTATGTGTTCAAATGCTAAATGTTGTATAGACTTTGAACGGTGGACTTGAATAGACTATTCGTCCTGGTCATTAATGCACAGTAAAGTGACGACATCAGAATACAACTAGTCTTAATTCTGAAGTTGAGTTATTATGTTGGATACGCTCGTAATCTGTCATTAACAACATTATTAGACTACTCTTTTTACTAAAATAAAATGAGACATTCGTCATTATTAGATTACCTCTCGCATTACATGTAAGCGTTACATAGGCAAGAGTAGTTATACTGACGCTGTTAAACATTTATTCTCAAGCACAAGACTCTGTGTTCGCTATGAAAGGAAAAAACATATCAAACGCTTGTCATAATCATTACTCTAAGATGCGATATGATTATTTCAATGATGAGTGCACTTTCGGTTTCACTTTAGAGTGCGGCTCATGTCATGGCTGCCGTCACTTTGAGGGAAAAAAAACACATGTAAATAATACTTCCCACAAGGCTCCCAAACGATCGCTCTGTGCAACAAACTGAACGTTATTTACAACTTTATAACCTGTTATTCACAGCCCGTGCAGGATCTGTTCAGCGAAGTAGACATCATTCTAAGACACGCGCATCCTCTCTGGTAAACACACAGCTCACGGTCAGCTCACATGTGGTTTTGCGGCCATGAATACGTCATTACATGAAGACAGAAATTATATTTGTGTGAATTATGCTTATAAATGCAGTATGCGACTCTTTTAACAACATTTGGAGGAGTCTATGTTGCTGAGCAAAGTATAAAAACAGTGTAAAGACTTGTGCGACCTCCTTCATGCCTCTCTCCTGACCTGCGCCTGAGCCCCAAACTGAAGAGGAGACGTGACTTTTGGGGACTGTTGATATGGATTTATTAATCATTCTTACTGTTTAATGAACACAAACTGTGGGAGATTATTGTCGACACAAACCCCTCACTGCACCTCCTCATTCCTGCAGCACGAGGACGTCATGATTGTTTATGAGTGTCAGCAGTGGCTGATCTGTTCGGGGGAATATCTGACTGTGTGTCACTGCATATCAAACCACTGAAACGATATAATGATATAACGAAACTCCACTGAAATCACAGAGAGCGCTTCTCTTACACTGAACAGCGCATCATCCATGACGGAAGCCTGCTCAGGCCCAAATGTAATGTGAGTGCGGGCCGTCGGGGGAGACGGAAGGGGGGACAAGCATGCTTCGGCCCGTTTAAAGGGAACTGTACATAGTGTGAGTACACCCTTATGGGGGCCACATAAAATGATATGGCTGGCCAGATTTTGACCTGGAGGCTTTGGGTTTGACACTTTGACATGAACCAATGGGGCTTCTTCATGCATCATAATGGCTTTATATTTTAAACTTAGAATAAAGCTAATACTTACCTTAAACATCTACCTAACCACAAACACATCCAGTCCTTGCACAGTTACCTTTTGAAAATGCCGTCTGTTAATTGTGATAATTGCACCCGGTCTCGGTTTTAAGGCAATCGTGCCTGTTGAGAGTATATCCTTAAGTGTGTCACGTCTATGAAGGGGCCAAATAATTTTTTTTAGTGTATAAAAGCCAAGTTGCAAACATATTCAACCATCTCAGCCAAACACAAACGCTCCTATTCATGATCATTTGATGGTACGGATAAATCTAGACTCTTAAAATGTGATTTATTCATTTTCAGATGTGATTGTGAAGGAGGAGAGTGAAGAACTGAATGAGGATGAGGAAAAACATCATGTCAAGAGTGAAGAAGAAACTCAGACAAACACTGAAGATAATTTTTCAGTGGAAAGAACAGCTGTGAAAGGTTTCACCTGCGCTCAGTGTGTAAAGAGTTTCAGTTGCAAATACAATCTGAAGATTCACACGAGGACCCACACCGGCGAGAAACCGTACAAGTGTTCACACTGCGACATGAGATTCAATCATTCAGGAAACCTGAATTCACACAAGATGATCCACACTGGAGAGAAAACACACAGATGTGATCATTGCGGAAAGACATTTTTGAGGCCTTACGAGTTGAAGAAACATCTCAGACTTCACACAAAGGAGAAGCCTTATTCATGCTCTGAGTGTGGAAAGAGTTTCACGCAGCAGTCGTGTTTAAGAAAGCATCAGCAGATCCACACTGGCGTGAGAGAGTTTGTCTGCTTTGAGTGTGGGGGAAGTTTTATCCGAGCCGGAGACTTGAAACGACACCAGATGATCCACACCGGGGAGAAACCTTGTGTGTGTTCACACTGCAGCAAAACATTCAGAGATTCAGGATTGCTGAAAACGCACGAGAGGACTCACACCGGAGAGAAACCGTACACGTGTGCTCAGTGTGGGAAGAGTTTCACGCGGTTATCAAACCTTAATAAACATGTGCTGATCCACACTGATGAGAAAGGCTACAGAGGTAAACAGACATCTTAAGCAGGCCACACACCGCTACGCCACTGTTGGAAGTATCGCACACCATATGCGCACATTCGCACGCTATTAAAACTGAAACTATTCAGATGGCGTGGCAGAAATATGAACAGTGTCTCATACCTGTCAACATTGGGATGTGAAAAAAAGGGATTTATTTATTATTTGTGCTCATTTAGGACAAATTAGTTGTGTTTGGGGAAAAAAAACACCAAGATCGACATCTTTAGATGTCTTTATTATTAATTATGTGTATATGTCTGTTCAAACACGCACACAAAACCCAGTATCCACTTTCGCTCCGTTTTAAGTCGCGTGTACAGAATCCGTTTGGGAAACAGCGGCTGTTCATCACTATGGAGCACGTCTGACAGTCACGCACCGCTTTGTGACTGTTTTGAGGATTGCACAGGAGGAGCGACGGCACCTGTAATGAAAAGGAAAGGGAATCCCGCCGCTTTTATATTTATTTCAAAGTGTTTCATGCCTAAATAAACCGAAAGCACAGACCTGACTTACATTTTAGAGCAAAAGGGCGGCCCCTGGTGGTGCGGCGGTATGGGTTGCTTACAGGGAGGATCGGCTCTTTAATGTTTATCGCCACCCTTCAGAGAAAGACTGACAATACGGAAGAAATACAGGAAAACACCTTTACAGGATGATAGCGGGATAGAACTGTAAAATACGGGAGAATCCCGGGAAAAACGGGAGGGTTGACAGGTTTGGTGTCCTGTGGCGCTGGTGTGCGTACCCTGATAGAAACCTGTGTTTAGAATACTTAAATGCATGGCGCACCAAGCAGCGCATTCGGGGGTTTGACCGCTTCAGAGTTTAGGTGCATCCCAAATCGCATATTTATGCACTTTTCCACACCATTTTGTAGTATAAATAGTGTAAGTAGTGCGTTCACACTGAAAACTCTACAAATAGCAAGTGCACTTTAATTACCCAGATGATGCACTTACTCAACCGGTAAACAGAAGTGTTTAATGATGGACACTTCACACACTCAACGACCGCAGCTTCGCTCATATATCGGAAGAGGTGGAGCTATCAGCCGCACATGTTGGATAACTATTTGTTTGTTTTGGATTGTGAGCGCAGTATTCTCCTACGAGAGTGATTATAGCGCCTCCTGATGGTGAATGTGGTTATACTCATGCAGATATTATTTGGTATTTTGGTCGTTTATTACACTGATTTAGCAAACGTCATCAGGGAAACGGTTTGAACTTCTGCTTAGTATAAAAGGCATTAGTGCTCCATTTGGGACGACACTACATACATATACTATACTGTAGTGTGTAAAAGTGCATAGTGTATAGTGTAAAGCTAATTTACATCCGTAGTCCCCGGGCAGGAAGTTGTTACAAATTTAGTAAACAAATTTAACAGTAGAAAAATACAAGAAACACTTAAAGTACAATACATACAATACATTAGTCAATCAAATCAAATCAAATCAGTGGTTACATATTTGATTTTGTTTAAGCCAAATTTTAAGAAGAGTTTTAAAGTGATTAAAAGTGGTCGTCTCTCTGATATGCACTGGTATTTTATTCCATCTTTCTGCTGCTTTGACTGAAAAAACTGATTGTCCAAAAGCAGTTCTCTTGAGTTTAACTGAACAATCTCCTCTAACCGATGACCTTGTCTGTCTTATATTGTCCTTGCAGACAATTACACATTGTTTGAGGGGTGGTGGAGCAAGATCATTAAATATCTTAAACATTAAACACACATCAGCATAAAATAAAAAACCATCGAACGTTAATCATTTATTCATTCATTCATTCATTTTCTTTTCGGCTTAGTCCCTTTATTAATCCGGGGTCGCCACAGCGGAATGAACCGCCAACTTATCCAGCATTTGTTTTACGCAGCGGATGCCCTTCCAGCCACAACCCATCTCTGGGAAACACATCCATTCATTCTCATTCACACTCATACACTACGGACAATTTAGCTTACCCAATTCACCTGTACCGCATGTCTTTGGACTGTGGGGGAAACCGGAGCACCCGGAGGAAACCCACACAACCACGGGGAGAACATGCAAACTCCACACAGAAATGCCAACTGGCCCAGCCGGGGATCTAACCAGCGACCTTCTTGCTGTGAGACAAATGTGCTAACCACTCGGCCACCGTGGCGCCCGTTAATAATTTATGTTGTGCGATACAGTTACAATAATGATAGCTCCTCGTTTTTTTGGCTAAAAGTTTTACAGTTTGTTTATAGATGATGTACGATGGTTTTAATGTTGTGATGTTCGTGTGGGACCAGCTTGTGGCACAATAAGATAAGTGAGGGAAAATCATTGTATTCATAAAAAGTTTAGCAGCAGCCAAAGGTAACTGATGCCTGATATTTCTGTAAATCCTCAGGCTTGTTCTAGCACTTTTAGAAACTTTTTTGATATGTTTTTAAAAATTTTAATTAGAGTCAATAATTATCCGTAAATATTGAAAATGATCAACTATATTTATTACTTCTCCATTAGCTAAAATATCTGAGCAATGCTCCTCATTTTTCTTAATTGAAAAAAACATTCCCACAGTTTAACTTGCGTTGAGGGTAAGACAAGAACGACATAACCAGGCTGAAACCTTCTTGAGTGCAGCAGTCAGTATGTTAGCAGCTTGTTCTTTGGTTTTTGTGTGAGTATATACTACTGTGTCGTCTGCATACATTTGGACCTGAACTTCTGGACACACTGCGGGCAAGTCATTAATGTATAAACTAAACAGAATTGGTCCAAGAATTGATCCCTGTGGAACTCCAAAATTACAATTAATAAATGGTGAGCATGCGCCATTAATTCTCGTACATTGTTTTCTCGATTTTAAATATGACTCCATCCATGATGATGCATTAATAGAAAAAATTAAACCTCGATAATTTAGATAGAAGTACATTGTGGTTAACATTATCAAAGGCCTTTTTAAAATCAAGAAAGACAGCACCAACAACTCCACCCTTATCTAGACTGGATTTCATTTGTTCAATAAAATAACAGTTTTGTGCAGGATCGGGAGTGAAGGTATCTTCTGAATGTGAAGAGAAGTGTAGCTGCTTATGGGGCTGTTCACATATCGCGTCTTTTGCGTGTGCAAGTTCGTTATTTCCAATAGAGATGCGTGGCTTGCGCACACGTATTCGCAGCTCATATATATCGCGTTTTCTAGGCGCACCAGTTGAAAATCACGAGTCACACGGCAAGAACTGACCAATCAGCTTCATAGTTTGTGTGGAATATACACATTTCACTAGACTAATCACCTCAGACAAACACTGCAGTGCTTTTGCACACTATGGATATCAGTGCTTACAGGGATCCAGTTTTCTTCAGGCCGGTTTGGAAGAAGTGAATGATGAGAGAATATGAAGTTTTGGGTGATCTGTCTCTAAGTCTTGTGAAGATGTGGAGCTGCTGTGTTAAACCCATTGGGATGTTTTTCAGTGAATATTAAATTACTGAAAGAGCTGCAGTTTATTTCCTATATTTATTGGTTTATTTCATATATTGTAAAAGTAACTTTAAAGTAAAGTGATTTGTAATCTGGTTACTTTTTACATGAAGTAATTGGTAATGTAATCAGATCACATTTTTCTAGTAGTAGTCAGTAATTTGTAATATGTGACTTATTTAAAGTAGCTCACCCAACACTGGCCTCTTGATACAATTTATATAATTAGGTAAATGTCAAAATACAGTTGTTTTTATTTGTATAATGTTAAATTTTCATGCGAATGTTCATTGCCTGTAATTCTGTTAATTTATTAGGCTGTTAATTGTTTCTCTCTTGACTTTTTCAACGTGTTTTGTGCCTGTGTGGTACACTTTTAATGATAGATAATGTTATATGGAGAAATTATACGTTTATGTTTTTTCGTCTTTTTTAAAACTGTTATTTCTTTTAATAATTTAAATAATTCTTACATTTTATTTTTAAATATTAGTCATTTTAGACATTTGTCTGTCAGTCTGGAAATTTGCCTATTACATGTGTTTTTTTAAATTATAATTTTAAGTGGCTAGTAAAACGTTTATACTTGCATTATTATTGTGATAGTTTTTTGTTTACATTAGCGATTGTTTTGGCTTGTCAACTTTTAATTTGGCGCGTTTTTTTCGTTTGTTGATCCACCCGCCTCGCCGTGATGACGTCAGCGCTGACGCGTTCATCCAGCGTCGAGTCTTCAGAGCTGAGGTGAGTCGTTCACGCTTTTTCTCGTGTTTACACAACAATAAAACACACTTTACAGTTTATTAAAGCGACAATCTGCGACTAGTTGTCAGCTGACTGATCAAATTTCATAATCACATGTATTATTTATGGGGTATAACTACATAATATTTATTTCCTCAATCAGTGTACATTAATCAGATTTCTCTGTTTATTCTCCTGAAGCTCCATCAGTGAAAGACAAAGACAGAGTTTATTGAAGGACAGTGAGAAGATGAGTGATCCAGAACCCTGCAGAATTAAACAGGAAGACACTGAAGAACTAATAGGTTTGTGTTTATTCATTACTCTTTAATAATGAGGATAACCAACAGTGAGGTTGTTCATCCGACATTAATCCTCCAGATTTTGCCTCAAGCGTTGTTTAAATCACATCTGTGAAAGCATTTAGGCTTTACTGTAAAATAAAAAAGATGACAGAAGAAGTTGTGGTGGATTATTTAGGATGTGATGGGTTTCTTAGGTTATTAAAGGTGTTTTCTGTCACTACTTGTTTAGCCTGCGTCATTGCATTCAGTGTAAGCTGCACGATTAATCATTAAACGATTGGGATCTCAACACTTATGGCCCGTTTCCACTGAGTGGTACGGTACGGTACGGGTCACCTTTATCAGGCTTGCGTTTCCACTGCAAAAGGGTACTCTTTTGGTGGGCGTGGTGTACGACAGAAAGTTTGTCGATGTCATTTTTGCTCGAGGAAATGTCTACAGTAAAGCTTTATGGGTCGTTCACAAATCATACGGGAAACACTTCTCACAAAACAGGCTTTATTATACACATAAACACTGGTGTATAAATGTCATTACTGACTGAACATGATCTGATTATAACTGCAGATCAATGATGTGAAATAGCCTACGGTCCGCGATTATATCAAATAAACGAATAAATGCAGCATATATGAACACTTACAGCACCACACAGTCTCCGATGTTACCAAATTACAGAAAAACTACACACAGCAGACATTTAGTCCTTATTTAGGTTCAAAAACAATATGAAATAGAGCCCCGTCTGTGCAAACCTCTCATCTGTATGTGGGTCAGTGACAAATAAGGTGCGGCAAGATGAGAAAATATATATATTTTTTTTAAAAGCATCCATCATGTATTTTAAAATGCACAGATTGTGTTCATGTTGATTTTATGTAATTAAAACTAATATTTGCACCATTTTTTACAAATGTTAGGCCTGAATGTACCTGAAAATGTCAAATGGTGTAACTGTCAAAACATTGGAAAAATTTAATATTTTACTCCTCCTAGAAGATCTGCAAGTGTACTCACAGAAATAAAGCATTCATTTTAAAATATCAAACCAACATTTATTTTATTTGTGTTATGTCTAAATGTACATTTTAATGAGTTTTTGCAATATTTGGCCGGACACTTGCTAAAAACAAACTTGATTTTTAAATAATCTTTGACCAATTATGTACAAATTATTAAAAAACACTTTATTACACAAAAGTAAGTGTTTTAAATTGTATTTCACATTATCTCCACGTATATAATTCTATTTTTATAAAAAATATTGGTTACACCAATTGACACAAACCAGTTACACCACCTGACCGTGTTGCTTCAACAGCCAGAAATGACTGAAATTGACAGTGAATATCAAATACGATAGTTAACAATTTAAGCTGAAGTGGTTTTACTTTCTTTTAAATGCTGACCAAAATGTCTGACAACAAGAAATCATCGTGGTGATGAAAGGTGTACTTATGTCTCATATTATAATAACAGTTGAGGAACAATATCTGAGGGGGTGTGATTGTCATTGACAAACGTGTTCACAACCATGAAACAATGTTGCTGAACTTCAATACATAAAGTAATAACATCCTTTCCATTAAATCTGTGGCCCTCGTTAATAGAATAATAATACTAAAACAAACATGTGTAGCATTTAACATCTTTTACATCACTCTGTTTCTTTTCAGTTGGTTGAAGTAAAATAAAAAAAGTAGTTAATATTACAAAGGAAAAAAAATATCCACTATTTTATTTTTAGTTTTATGCTATTAAGGAGCAATTTGCCAAACACTGACAGGCACATAAAAGCTGCTGCCGCTCTGGATGTTGCCTTGGTTCTAGGATTGAGAGCCAATGTTTGCAAACATACATGACTGACTAATGGTGGCGTACAGCGAGGTATAGAAAAACATTTTACTGAGTTTCCACCAAACGTATCTACAACCTATTTTTTTATTTTATAGACAAATTAATTAATTTAGCACCTCCTGACTTTAATACTTTTTGCTATTATAGTTAATCTGATTCACCTCCAGTTGTTACTAATAATAGTACAACAACGGTGAGCACATCAAGTATGAAAGCCTCCAGAACTCAAGGCTGTGAGCACCCAGTCAGCAGAGGCTCATCAAAATTGTTCCCACTCCTATGTTAAATTTGAACTCTTTTAAAAGTTTTTCCCAAGTGCTGCTTCTACAAATTTCTAAACATAATAGTTTTAATGACTAAATTCTAATAACTAATTTATTTTTTGTCTTTGTCATAATGACAGTACATAATATTTCACTAGTTATTTCGCAAGATACTAGTATTCAGCTTAAAGTGACATTTAAAGGCTTAACTAGGTTAATTAATGAAGTTTTTTAATTCTTCACTTTTGCCAATTGATGAAGTTTTTTTCCTCGCCGCTGTCGCCACTGGCTTGCATGGTTCGGGACTTGTAGGGCTGCGCATCGATAGATTAATCTTCAGTGTTTGGACACTCAGCAGTGAATATTAAATTACACTGAACTTCAACACTGAACACTGGACTGACACTGTTTAAATTTTTTATAATGCATGTGAAGCTGCTTTGACACAATCTACATTGTAGAAGCGCTATACAAATAAAGATGAATTGAATTGAATTAGGTTAATTAAGCAAGTAAGAATTTTTAGGCAAGTCATTGTATAACAGTGGATTGTTCTGTTGACAATCGAAATTTTTTTTAAGGGGGTAATAATATTGACTTTAATATTGACAGGGCTAAGTTAGCATGTTTGCCTTACAGCAAGAAGATTGCTGGTTCGGGTCATGGATGGAGCAGGAGGCCTTCTTGTGTTAAGTTTGCATGGGTTTCCTCCAGTCAAAAGACCTGTGGTATAGGTGAATTGGAGAAACTAAATTGGCCGTAGTGTATGAGAGTGTGTGCGAGTGAAAGAGTGTGTCCATTATATTAGGTGAACTGAAACATGAATTAACATTTTATAAAAGCATTCATGTTGAGCAACATAATTATATTATCCTAGGTTTAATGAGCTTTAATAGTAAGGTTGTGGATTAAGCACCACCTTCTCAATAAATAAATAATGCAACACTATGAACCCAAAATAGTTCCAAATGGTAGAATCATTTATATAGCATTTTTAATCAGCATTATGAACTGATGATATTTGACTAAATTGGCCCCCAACAGAAAGATGTGTAATTGGAGTCAAATGGTGTAACCAGTTACACCGCTTGACATTTCAACTTAAAATCAATTTTGACAGGCTTTATTAAAATACCTGTGTAAGCACATGGGCTTGGTGGGAATATATTTTAAATGTAATTTTTAACGATAACACTTATTTTTATAATAATGACCAATTATACTGTACTCTTGGGGTC
Source organism: Danio albolineatus (assembly GCA_903798035.1). Lineage (NCBI taxonomy): Eukaryota > Metazoa > Chordata > Actinopteri > Cypriniformes > Danionidae > Danio > Danio albolineatus. Next base: position 1,129,910 of record CAIGQQ010030823.1, on the reverse strand, counting down.
TTACCATTTGACACGTATATGAGAATATCTGACCACTCATTAAAAAGGTCAGAATATCTCACATTTTAAAAAGAGTTAATATCCTTTGCATGTAGCAATTAGTCTTATCAAGAGTCCTTCTCTGTGATACAGTTTCCTGTCTCATGGTCTTCTGCACAATATTAACAAAAATGGGGCTGTGGGCTCTATAAATGGGGGTTACACCATCTTGACACTTGATATCTTGACATAATTCCCCAAATTATTATTAATATTTAGAAAAATTATGCTATATTTACCTTTATTTACTATTAAATATCGCTAATATAAAATTATGCCAAACTAGCTGATATGATGTTTCATTGAGAATTTCACCTTTTTTAAACAAGATAAACTATTTGGTACCAATTTGTTTTGGTTACACCACATAGACATTCTTGTTGTAATCCCCTTAAAAATATATTAAAATGGATTAAAACCCAAAAAATTAGACTTGGCCCTCAAAATAGAGAATGTATGCAGGTCATTTGCTTATTTATTTTGAAACTGTGACCTTTTTGACTTCATTTAAATCACATGGACACAAAAAAATGAGCGTCACGTCATTGACCCATGTTTTATCATCACCAGTACATGTAGCCTCTCCATCATTATTCTCTCGTTAGAGAGTAACTCCGTCATTCCCAGTTTATAATAGTCCAGATTAAGAACTTTGTTATTTCAAACACTGACGCGCACGCGGGCACAAGAGACGAGCAAAACCTCACGCACTCGCCCTTATGGGCTCGTAACCCATAAGAATCTGCTCTTCTCTCGGCATGGTGGCTGTTCAAGACGACGACAAGGTTTGTTTGAGCTCGGGTCGACCATGGCTCGTTATTATATGCTGATATTATTTCGGTGTATTGTCTCTCGGCTGTGTAATAAACATGGCGGGTCTTTTGTTTTCATCCTGCTTGTTGCGTGAGCAAATGACGTATCTCTGTAAGCCAATGGCGTTCAGCTGCGCGTCTAGCTCCGCCTTACGACTCGCTTTGGTACGCTTGGGACCCTTTGCAAAGGGTGACTAAAAAGTGGTACGGTACGGTTCGGTTCGGTACGCTTTTAGACAGTGGAAACGGCCTTGAAATCGTACCGAACCGTACCGTACCGTACCACTCAGTGGAAACGGGCCATTACACAACATCAATAATAAATTGTTAAGACCCCGAATGTCTAGGGCTGAGGTTGAACATAAAAGTTAAAGAAAATAAATAAATAAACGGTTAGCAGGTGTTGATTTAAATGACCTTAAAGGTTCTTTTATTGTGAGAAGGCGGAAAAAGTTTGTATTTACAAGGAAAACAAAAAGGAGTGCAAACAAAAATAGCTTCAGGGCTGAGCAAGGCCAAAATAATAAACAAAACATTAACTAACTCCACTCCGAAGATAACTTACCTAATGAGCCAAAAGAAATGCAGAAAAATAAATTACAAATACTACCCTCACTCCTGAACTAAACCAAAAACAGGAGAAAACGTTCAAAGTAAATGGCACTCAGCCCCTACAGCACTCAGCTTACAGCGTTGACATACACAAATAAATATTTGTGACAGTCACAACAAGGATGGGAGAGGAGAAAGGTGAAGAGCACCTTAAAGTTCACAATTTAAAGTACAATAGGAATTCACTACAACTGATGGTGATTTGCAAATGTTTATTAATTCTAAGAGATCCAATCTTTAGTCTTTTGATTTCGATATGAAGTTACAAACGGTCAATAAACACTGACGTACGGTGATAACAGTTTATAGTTTAGAGAAAACCACTGATGTTTATGGTAAAGTTTAAAATCAGTGTCGTGCTCAAGAAATCAAAGTTGTAGACAGCAGTTACATTATTTAACCAATAGGTGGCGACAACCAGCCATCAAAATTATGACACTGAATAAGTTTTCTCCTTCAGTGACTGATGAGTGTCAGCATGTTCGGATACTGCTGTTTCTCTGTGATTGATTCCAGTTTGAAAGCATGGTCAATTCAATTGGTAACATGCACAAGATACTTCAATGCTAATCACATGATTACAATTAAATAACTCTTTATGCAAGTATCAATGCCAGCGTTGCTCTCTCGTTGCCTCTTCTCAGCAGCAGCAGTTTAAACACACACTACATCACTCGCTCTAGATTACTCGTGGGATGTTTTCACCATGTAAATCTAAGCTTATTATCTTGAACCTGAGTGCAAGACATGTTACAACTGTCTCAGAATTGTAACATAAGAGAGGCAATATGGATCCAGGTGAATTGAAAAGAAGGTGAAACAATGATGAAAAAAGTGAACACAATAACAAACATTATATTACAGTCATTAACAATCAGTTTGAATTGCTCTGTTCTTGTATCGTTTTCAACATTGGTCTGACATCCGAATAAACACTTTATAAATAATTATGTCTTGTTTTGGCCATGAAACAGGGTTGTTGCTAGATCAGATACGGTTGTGGCCGGAAGTTAGTATTTATACTATTCATTAAATTTCCAATTTTCATTCATTCATTTTCTTTTCGGCTTAGTCCCTTTATTAATCCGGGGTCGCCACAGCGGAATGAACCGCCAACTTATCCAGCATTTGTTTTACGCAGCGGATGCCCTTCCAGCCACAACCCATCTCTGGGAAACACATCCATACATTC
>CAIGQQ010030823.1:1072750-1085112 GCA_903798035.1 Danio albolineatus | reverse complement strand
TCACTGACCGCAGTGAAACTGACCGATCTCCAGGTCTCTCTGTGAATCAGCTTGAGTTTTCTCCTTTAGTGACTGATGAGTGTTGGCATGTTCAGATACTGCTGTTTCTCAGTGTCATGATCTAGTTTGAAAGCATATTCGATTCAATCAGTAACATGTACGTTTTAGAATGAAAACGGCCTCTCCAGTGCTTCAAAACCCTTCATTTTCGGGGCTCGAAAACTTCGGCGTAGTGTGGACGGAGGGCGTAACCGTAGCAAAACTTGAGTTTTAAAACGAAAACATATTAGTTTAAACGGGACCTTAAAGTTCACAAATGACAGACAATTTCTCACTTCAATAGGACAGACCTCAGATCAACAGGCAATAATTAGCATATTACAAGTGACTACTGCAGAATTGAGACTGTTTTACTAATCACACAGAGACATTTAATATACTAAACACAACAAGCTAAAGTTATAGATTCACAAGATACATCATATTGTAAACTCGGACGTTCTGTGTTTCAGTGAGCTGCTCTGGTGGAGAAGGTAAAGTAGAGGGCAGGGATGAGTGACTGAAACAGCCGAACAACTGGTTTCCTAGCTGATCTTCTCCTTTGATTAGAAAGTTTATTGTTTTATTGCATGACAATTCTTGTGGTCCGTATCATGCCATACTACATTCTTCCCCACATAAATCCAAAAACAGTCACATTTCACAAGAAACACCCGTTCTGATTAAAAGTACAAAATCTTAAATTATCTTTTTTTTTCACATCACAAAGTCCTTTAAATGTTTTTGAGTCGTAACCCTTCGGGGGACACTGTTTGTTTATTCAGTTCTTCATACTACACTTACAACATTCTCTACTTGTCTCTGGCTACCTCCCCCAAACCTCCCACATACACATACAGACATTGTGATTGGCTGTGACTGTGTAATTTTCAGAAAATTAACATTAATAAACAAATAGAATTATCAAATCTCATTAACCCTTTTCTTCACTGTATGACTTAAACATTCTGATTAAAGAGCAACCAATGAATCTCCTTTATTATGATTTTTCATTTGATTACATTAAATAACAGAGGTGTCACTTTAAAAAACATTATAATAACGTTATAATGAAAGCATTGGATTGCTTTCCTAACGCTTTATGCCCATTTATCACAAAATTAGTTGTGTTTGAAAGAAAAAAAAAACATCAAGATCGACATCTTTAGATGTTATTATTATTAATTATGTGTATATGTCTGTTCAAACACGCACACAAAACCCAGTATCCACTTTCGCTACGCTTCAAATTGCGTGTACAGAATCGGTTTGGGAAACAGCGTCTGTTTATCACTATGGAGCGCGTCTGACAGTCATGCAGCGCTTTATGACTGTTTTGAGGATTGCATAGGAATGAAAAGGAAAGGGGATCCTGCCATTTTTATATTTATTTCAAAGTGTTTCATGCCTAAATAAACCGAAAGCACAGAACTGACTCACATTTTAGAGCAAGGGGCGACCCCTGGTGGTGCGGCGGTATGGGTTGCGTATAGGGAGGATCGGCTCCTTAAAGGACCACGAAACCCCCCAGTCTCAGCGTTGTGTTTTCACACCTCTAGTTTGGAAAAGCTCAGTAAAGTGGGTGTGTCCAGCTCTGTTTAGGTAGGAGTGTTGGGGAAGGGGAAAGAGGGAAGGTTTTGCATAAAAATGGAAGTTTCCATGTGTGCACGCGCTCATTTTTACACAGACTGTGTTTACATGGACATCAGTAATCGAATTATTTGCCAAATTATTAATTTGTCGACTTTAACGGCACTTTCTCTTTATTTTCGGATTCGCGTGATGGGCAGGGCTTCTGTCTATGGTTTGGTGACTGTAGCTTTATTGCTAAATGGCTAACAGGGGTTTTATAGAGAGAATAACTGTTTTATGTGCTTTATGAAGGCTGATATTCCACTGATAGTCTACTGATGAAGGCGCTACGTCATAATCACACCCCCACAGGGGCAAGCTCCTGATTGGTTAACGCGGCGCGAACGTCCGCTGAAGCTCATTTTCATTTCATTTTCAAACTGAAGCGATTCGCGCGAATTGCGGCGTTAAGCGCGTCAAACGCGTGTATCGCGTTGCAGGATGCCTATTCGCGCCTTTTGCATTGACTTAACATGTAAATCACTCGCGCTTGATGCGTCTTCCGCAACTGCTGTAAGGTACAATATTCGAAGCGATCATGAATATTAATGAAGCTGCGCCGCTTACACAATAGAGCGCTCTGGTTGGTTTGAACCAAGTCCATCTCATGAATTAATGCCGAACACACAGAGACGTCAGAACGTTCTGGCCGGGACAGGCGTCCACTCTCCACTCTGGAATATACGCAAGGATCTCATCGGCGTGACGCAGCTTCAAAAATTTGTTTCAAACCGGAAGAACGAATTTGCTCGAAATAATGCAAAAACAACCTATTTTTACTTTTTAGTCAATTATATGTGTCCTAATAGTGTTTATAGCAGCGTGGGACACATATATGACTGTCAACAGCTCAAAAAATGTGATTTGGTGTTTCATGGCCCTTTAATGTTTATCGCCACCCTTCAGAGAAAGACTGAAAATACAGGAGAAATACATTTACCGGATGGAAGCAGGATGGAACTGTAAAAAACGGGAGAATCCCGGGAAAAATGGGAGGGTTTATAGGTATGTGTTACTTTCCTTGCTGTCAGGTGAGCGGCTGCTATGGAACATTTAAGTGTTCGCAGCACCAAAACTGCGAGGAAGTTTTCTAGTCGGGCTTACTGTGGAGACTCAGGTGAGACATGAACATAAACGGCAACATTTCAAAGTAAAATGTAAGTCACTTGAAGTCAAGTTTGCTACAAGTTCACCAAAATTGTAACCATGGCTGTGCAATTACTCAATTTAGACTTGATTTTGGCCTCGATATAGGCAAGTTATATGTCTCCCCCTACCTATGACACCAGCCCACCAGTAAAATAAAATAAGAGAAGAAGAAGAATCTTCCCCCTTTCCAGAAGTTTGCATTCATTTCTTCTTAAAGTAAAATCAGTTTTTTCATTAAATTTGGACCCCTCCAATATTAAAAATTAATCTACGCCCTTGGAGTGTGCCCATAGCAGCGACAAACACCAGAGAATCTGCACTGCATGAAAGATCAAAACCTGTAACTGGGCTCTTTAATCTTATGCTCTTGTGGGCCACATAAAATGAGTTTGACCTGCAGACTTTGAGTTTGACACCCTTGACATGGACCAGTTGGGATTTTTCACTCAATGTCATGACATTTATTGACACTTTTTTATATTTTAAACTTGGATAATAGCAAATTATTACTAAAAAAAATTACCCAACCACAAACACATCCAGTTCTTGCGTAAGTCACCTTTTGAAAATGGCATGTGCCAGTTGTGACAATCGCACCTTTGCTCTGTTCAAGGCAGCCTAGTGAGAGTACACCCTTAAATGTGTCGTGTCTATGAAGTGGCCAAATCTTTTTTTTTAATTTTTTTTTTGACTGTATAAATGCCAGCGAGGAACCATATTTGACCTTTTCCACATCTAAGCCAAGCACACAAATGCTCCTATTCATGATCATTAGACTGTACAGATAAACACTAGACTCTTAAATTGTGTCTTATTCATTTTCAGATGTGATGGTGAAGGTGGAGAGTGAAGAACTGAGTGAAGATGAGGAGAAACATCATGTCAAGAGTGAAGAAGAAACCCAATCAGAGACTGAAGATAGTTTTTCAGTGGAAGGAACAGCTGTGAAACGCTTCACCTGCACTCAGTGTGGGAAGAGTTTCATGCACAAATGCTTTCTCAAGCGCCACATGTGGATTCACACTGGAGAGAGACCTTACAAGTGTTCACACTGCGACAAGAGTTTCAGCCGTTCAGAAAACCTGAAAACACACGAGAGGACCCACACAGGAGAGAGACCTTACCAGTGTTTACACTGCGACAAGAGATTCAATCATGCAGGGAACCTGGAAACACACATGCTGATCCACACTGGAGAGAAAACACACAAATGTGATCAATGCAGCAGAACATTTTTAAAGGCTTTAGGGCTGAAGAACCATCTTAGACTTCATACAAGTGAGAGGCCCTATATATGTTCTGAATGTGGAAAGAGTTATACACAGAAATCATATTTAAAAGAACATCAGATCATCCACGCTGGTGTGAGAGAGTTTGTGTGCTCTGAATGTGGGAAGAGTTTTATTAGAGCTGGACAATTAAAACGACACCAGGGGATTCACACTGGAGAGAAACCTTATGAGTGTTCACACTGCGACAAGAGATTCAGACTGGCCAGTCTCCTTAAATATCACAAAATGACTCACACTGGAGAGAAACCGTTCACATGTACTCAGTGTGGGAAGAGTTTCACACAAATGTCATACCTTAATGATCACATGCTGATTCACACTGGAGAGAAACCACATAGGTGTAATCAATGCAGCAAAACATTTTTGAGGCCTTCAGAGCTGAAGAGACATCTCAGAGGTCATACAGACGAGAAGCTTTATTCATGCTCTGAGTGTGGAAAGAGTTTTACAGATAAGTCACATTTGAAAGACCATCAGAAGATCCACACTGGTTTGTGAGGCCCCGTTTACACTGATGCGTTTTTGTTTTAAAACGCATAAGTTTTGCTACGGTTACGTCATCCGTCCACACTACGCCGGAGTTTTAGAGCCCTGAAAACGGAGCGTTTTGTAAACGCTGGAGAGGCCGTGTTCATTCTAAAGCGCTGCTGCTCCGTCTCAGTGTGGATGGGGGAAACGGAGACGTCTGAAAACGGAGGTGTGGCTGCTGAGATTCGCTACTCGATTGGTGCTTTTGGGTCATTGCGTATCCTTCCCTTATTCGTCAAGCCCCTATCACATGACTATAATGCCACCGGAAGACGGCAGACCAGCCTTCACTGTAAACAACAACATGGAAACAGAAATGGGAGCGTTGTTTGCTCTATTATCCATTTTAGGTGCCATTGTGCAGTTAAACTCTGCCTTTTTTACTACAACAGCTGCATATATTCACAAGAGGCAAGCTACTGTTCCAGCACTCGCTAATCGCTCGTATTTCAAGCAGCGTAAGCCCTATTTAGAACGCCGGTTTTGGGTTACACCGGGAAGAACCAGTGCCTGGTGGGACATGTTTGTAAGTGAAGTAGTTGTTCCCGAGGATTGGCATAAGATAAAAGTTTGACCAACAATAACCAAACGCGGAGCGAGACACGTGCTTCCTGTTTATACTTGAACACGCATGCTCAGAGTGCGCGAATGGTCACGTGATATACGTTTCTGGTGGAGTAGTGTGGACGGAGATCTGTTGAAAGACGCTGGGTGAAACGCTAGTGTGGACGCGGATCGTTTTCATGCTAAAACACCGTTTTAGAATAAAACGCACTAGTGTAAACGGGGCCTGAGAGTTTGTGTGCTGTCAGTGTGGGAAGAGTTTTATTCGAGCTGGAGACTTGAGACGACACCAGAGGACTCACACTGCAGAGAAAAATCACGAATTAAAAAAACAATGAAATTTCTATTCCTGTAAACTCTACATTCACACACAGCAGATTTCTCAGTTGAACAGCCCCTGTTATGCATTATAAAAGCTCCTATTTTGGTTTTGGAGTCTTCAACAACAGTCTGATGTGAATCAAGCTCAAAGAACACTGTCATTGTCTTATAATATGCATTTATATTTACCTAATGATCCCAACGACGCCCATGTGATTTAGCGATTCATTATTTTATTTTTCCCAAGCTCTTCCTTTGCGTGACACTAATCAGTGCAAAAATTCAATTAAAAATACTGAGCTAAAATTAATTTGCATGATTTAAAGACATGGCACAGAAATATATAATTCAATGCAGTTCTTCTTGTTTGGTCTGAGACCCACTTTATATCATATCTCAGCCAGGCAGTGACGATCGCTGTTTTTTAAAGAAATCTGATCTTAAACGTGGCGATTTTCTATGGGATGACAATCAGAAGCCCTAGGGCTGACGGAATAAATGTCTTTGTGCACATACCCCATTTAACTTATTAAACCAATGCAGTTTATTGCAATATTTAACATAAATCTAATCATATATTATCTTTTTTTGCAAGATCTTTTATGTTTGTGCATTTTTTTCATTGTTATTGTTCTTTATTTGTTGTAGTTTTTAAAAATAATTTTATTCTTCATTTATTCATTCATTTTCTTTTCGGCTTAGTCCCTTTATTAATCCGGGGTCGCCACAGCGGAATGAACCGCCAACTTATCCAGCATTTGTTTTACGCAGCGGATGCCCTTCCAGCCACAACCCATCTCTGGGAAACACCCATCCATTCTCATTTCCACACACACTACGGACAATTTAGCTTACCCAATTCACCTGTACCACATGTCTTTGGACTGTGGGGGAAACCGGAGCACCCGGAGGAAACCCACGCAACCACGGGGAGAACATGCAAACTCCACACAGAAATGCCAACTGACCCAGCCGAGGCTCGAACCAGTGACCTTCTTGCTGTGAGGCGAACATGCTACTCACTACACCACCGTGGCGCCAATTGCATTCTTACATTTTATTATTATAAAAAAATATTTTTTGGTTACTTTAGAAATATATTATTTTAGACTTACGCCTGTCAGCCGTGAAGCATTAGCTTTTTAAATTTGTTAAATGCATTTTTAACAACGTTTAAAGCTTCTAATAAAAAAGCTTCACCTCACATGATTGAATAGTGTGTTTTTTTTCTACATTAGCGAGAGTTTTGGCTTGTCAGCTTTTAATTTGCCACGTTTTTTTGTTGATGCGCCGCTGCTCCCGCCTCGCCGTGATGACGTCAGCGCTGACGCGTTCACTCAGCGTCGAGTCTTCAGAGCTGAGGTGAGTCGTTCACGCTTTTTCTCGTGTTTACACAACAATAAAACACACTTTACAGTTTATTAAAGCGACAATCTGCGACTAGTTTCTGCATTGAGTTCACCTCTATCTGTGTGTCTGCTGACCAAAACAATACAGCAGGCGGAGAGGAGCTCTGAGAGGAACATATGAGCTCGGTGTTTGGGTTAGTAACAAAGGCCCCGTTTCCACTCCCACTTAAATGTGACCCAATGCCGATTTTTTGTTCACATGTGACACAGATCGGATATAAACGCATGCATTCGGATATTCAGAGATTGGTTTCAGGCCTTCTTCATGTGTGGAAATAAGTCAGATATAATTGTGATATGTGACAATGCGACTATAATGTAAACAGGCCGATCGGATTTATTGAGGCGTTCCGTTTTGTAGGTCATTAAACTTGCGACAACGTGGTACCCCTTACAAAGAAATACTTGTTTTTTTTATTACTGCAGTTTTAGTTAACTTATGGACAAAAAACATCATGCTGTTTATGTATTTTGCAGTATTACTGCAATACAGCTGCAGTACTACAGTACAACCAACTGCAGTACATCTGTAGGACTACCACAGTATAAATGCTTTACAACTACTGCAATTCAACTTATGGCGAATTCAGACTGATTTTCAAAGTAGTCGTGTGTTACAAACCCCTTTGATGTTAGTCTAGGGGAAAGTGGGGTTTGACATTTAGATAATTAAATTTAGGGCTGCATGATTTGGGAAAATTGTCATATTGTGGTCAATATTGCGATATGCGATTATAAATAGTATTTTAAGTCAACTTGATGGGTTTTTTAAAACAAATGCACACACAGATTAGTAATAATGCTGAAGTGTGCGTTTGTCAAACTTGAAATTGTTTCAAAATAAATAATTTTTACGAAATATCTGCATTAATGTAAACTTTTCATATACTTGCAATTATTAAATGAAATATAACAATATTTTATATTTATTACTTTGTATTATATATATATATATATATATATATATATATATATATATATATATATTGTCATATACACACACACACATACATACAACTTTTGGTTCTGCTTATTTGATTTAATTTAAAACGTGGCCATATGCATTACATGCATCCTATATACATGAAAACATTCAGCATGTTTCTGGTTTTATAGAGAACGTTGGGCACATGGAAAGGTTAACAGCAGATATTCCTCGTCACTCACCACCATACATGCATACAATAATTCTTCTAGTTTCAATTTAATTCAATAATTTACTGTGAATGAAAACACTGAACCTGTGATGACGGTTGTGAGCAATGTTGTTGGTTAGAGGAGACTTAACACCCGACGTCAATTTTCGCTTGATGGACGAACAAGTTGTTTGGCTGATTCTTTCCCGAACTTGCCTTGCGTGCCTTTTCAGACCGCTCGTCCCTGAATCACTGGTGTACTTGACTGAGATTAAGCATGTTTAACAAGCAGCATACGACATGCTACCACCGTCACAGTTTACTCTCATGAACTTTGTTAATATTTCCAACTTCCTGAGTAGTTCTGTTCATTAATGGACGTCGTTACTTCTGACTCACCGCTGCAAAAAAAAATTCACCACATCACTTCCAGCCCTGATGGCTCCTGGGTCGTGTAGTTTTTAAAATTGCGTTACATTGTAATCGTATAAAAGGAAACTACAAAAATGGCGGTGCATTTTCTTTCTTTTTTGTCATCTCCATATTAGTTGATTCCCGCTCCCGTCTGCTCCTGTAAAATATTTAATCCTGTACCGTCCCAATCCCGTGATTAAAAGCAAAGATGACTCCCATCCCGCGGGAATCCCGTGACCTGTGTGATTCCCGAAAAAATGTCATCCTCTAATGGTCGTACAGCTCTTAGAATGAATGTCTTGGTACGTCCACCAATGCATTTGTTTATTTAATATAATCGCAAGATTTGCTGTAATGTAATCGCATAGGCTGACATCGCGATTGTGATATGATTAATCATGCAGCACTTATTAAAATACATTTATATCAACAGTGAAGGAAGTGCAAAAGACAACCAAAGTAATACCAAAATGTGTGGCTTTATTTACAATACCCAAAGTAAACAAAAACAACGAATGAATCAAAAATAAAGGAAAGAAGATGAGGCAAAAATATACTATTTACAATATATACAACACAAAAGACGGGAAAACCAAGAGAGCTGGCAGAAGGGGCGTGGGCGGCGCTAAAGAAATGAAAAGAACAAAACCCAACAATATCTAATTCCCCAGAAGCATCTAACAAACTAAATGTATGAAACAAAATAACAAACGCGAAGAGTCTTCCGAGTCCTAACTAACTACTCTGTCTATCGAAAAAGTACAAGGGGTGGCGCTCGCCCCTAACCTAATGTACTATGCATAGAGTAAACCTCACAGATGTGCATACCTGTCAACATTGGGATGTGAAAATAAGGGATATGCCGACCATAATAAGGGATACCCCACCCCCCTAAAAAAAAAAATCCCCAAACTACCAAATATGTTCTTCTGGAGCTGTTTTATTGTAAATAAACAGTTAAACGGTCAGTAATATGTTTTATTACTACTATTATTTAGAAAATAAAAAATAAACATTAGCAGCAAATAAATTAGCAAAGAGTTATAAAGAAGTAGAACTACGCTGTCAAATCTCATTAAAGGGCCACGAAACCCCCTGGCTCAGCTGGGTGTTTTCACACCTACATTCTGGAAAAGCTCAGGAAAGTGGGTGTGTCCAGCTCTGTTTAGGTGGGAGTGTCAAAATTCTACACGAAAGTAATTGTTTGACTGCAGCGTTTACACTCGGAGAGCAGAATTTACAGCGGATCTTTCAGTCTTTAATATTGTACGGATATTAACGTGCTGTAAACTCAGTAACAGTTCATCATTTTGACAAAGGTCTGTCTTTAAACACTGACAGAGTTACGAACTCTACAAACTACTAACTAACTACGAACTAACTTTGCCATCTGAATAAACAAACAAGGAGCACTGATGGCTTACCAAATCTGTAGACCAGTACAATCAACATAAACTGAAGCGGCGTCTGTTTTAAAAGGAGACGAGCGGCAAATCCCGATTAACCATTTCCAGATACGTAAAGCTCTCGGGTGAAAAAATAAAGTTTCTTACAGACGCATTTTTGCTGCGTGCGCGTGGGAGTCCAGCTGCACTCTCATAGCGGAAATGTAAACTAAACCTTCATTGCAGCACATAAACACAACACTGCCGCCCTGTCTCCCAACAATTATTCTTCTTCCACTTGTTTTGGAAGCACAACGTGGCGTCCCTGCCGTCTGGACACTGCAATGTGTACACACAGTCTTCGAAGCTCTCGTGCATATTAATTAGTTGCACAGCATAAACAATAGAGCGCGCTGATTGGCTTGAACAAAATCTCATGAATTAATGCCGCAAGCACAGATGTCAGAGTGTTCTCGCCGGGACAGGCGTCCACTGTGCATGCTGGAATACACGCATGGATCTCATCGGCGTGACGCAGCCTCAAAAATTTGTTTCAAACCGGAAGAACGAATTTGCTCGAAATAACACGAAAACAACCAATTTTCACTCTTTAGTCAATTATATGTGTCCTAATAGTGTTTATAGCAGCGCAGGACACGTATATGACTGTCAACAGCTCAAAAAATGTGTTTTGGTGTTTCGTGGCCCTTTAATCTTTTCTTCACTGTTTAACTTAAACATTCTGATTAGCAGCGAATGAATCTCATTTATTTGGATTTTTCGTTTGATTACATTAAATAACAGAGGCGTCACTTTAAAAATGTACACATCTAACGTTATAATGACAGCATTCGATTGCTTTCTTAACTTTTTATGCTCATTTAGGACAAAATTAGTTTGAAAAAAAAAAAACATCAAGATCGTCATCTTTAGATGTTACTATTATTGATTATGTATATTTCTGTTCATACATGCCCCCAAAACAGACATTCACTCCGTTTTAAATCGCATGTACAGAATGCGTTTGGGAAACGGCGTTTATTTATCACTATGGAGCGCGTCTGACAGTCACGCACCGCTTTATGACTGTTTTGAGGATTGCACAGGAGGAGCGACGGCACCTGTAATTAAAAGGAAAGGGAATCCTGCCGTTTTTATATTTATTTCAAAGTGTTTCATGCCTAAATAAACCCAAAGCACAGAACTGACTCACATCTAAGAGCATGTCAAAATCATGTTTTTTATATCTTAGGGTTACTTGGTCATAATCTTTGGTGCCAAAGTGTTTATAGTCTAAGGCTCATCAATATTCAGGTCTACAAATTAATGTAATTTTACTGGCCTCAGCTGACTTGAGCAAATCACATAATCACATATTGTATGACAAGATATATCATCATAATGTGTTTATTTCCTCAATCAGTGTAAATGACTCAGATTTCTCTGTTTATTCTCCTGAAGCTCCATCAGTGAAAGACAAAGCCAGAGTTTATTGAAGGACAGTGAGAAGATGAGTGATCCAGAACCCTGCAGAATTAAAGAGGAGGAGATTGAAGCAGAAATAGGTTTGTATTTATTCATTACTCTTCAATAATGAGGCTGAACAACAGTGAGGTTTTTCATCCGACATTCGTCTGTGACTGATGAGTGTCGGCATGTTCAGATACTGCTGTTTCTCAGTGTCTTGTTTTTCTAAATTATGTTCAGTTCAGTTGGTAACATGCACAAGATACTTCTATGCTAATCACTGCATGCCAATTTGAGAATATTAATTAATCATCGTCAATTTAGGCCAAAGTAAGGTTCAAGAATTGGTTTATCATCTTACTTGACCAGAGATCAGATGTGGCGGCAGAACTATAAATCAGCCTCAGACTTTAATGGCTGATTTATGCATTCGTATTGAGTGATCGACGTGACCCACGGCGCTTGCCCTGCGCATGGCCGTGCATTGATATACTTCAGCGTGCTGTTTGTGTTGCTCTGTAACATTACTTCCGAAACACTAGCTAGCAGCGGGTTGTAAACAAGGTCCAAACGGCACTCTGCTGTCTCGTGGCTCTCCACGCGTGTGATAACGCTACCAAATCGACCAGTCACAGAGCTTGCGCTACGCGTCTTTGCAAGGTGGAGTTACAATTTTGAGAGGTACGTGGGTATGCAACCCTGGGAAAGCTGCAATGGACCAAAGGCGCTCTCTATATAAATCAGCCTTAACAGAGCGGGGTCACGTGACTCCATGGTAGGGAAAACAATCGAAAAAATCAACTTAGGAAAATTAGATCGATTGTATGTTCTGAATTTCTGAATGTTCTGAATTTTGATTAATCGCCCAGCCCTAAGGAGGGCGAATAATTTTAATTTTGTATATATATATACAAAATAGTTCGAATAGTAGAATAGTAGAATAGTTCACTCACTATTCTAACGGTTTAAATATTTCAAATTAATCAGTTAAATATTTTAATCAAATTAATTTTGACAGCCCTAATA
>CAIGQQ010030823.1:1002210-1042750 GCA_903798035.1 Danio albolineatus | reverse complement strand
GTCTCTCTGTGAATAAGCTTGAGTTTTCTCCTTCAGTGACCGATGAGTGTCGGCATGTTCAGATACTGCTGTTTCTCAGTGTCATGATTCCAGTTTGAAAGCATATTCGGTTCAATCAGTAACATGCACAAGATACTTCAATTCTAATCACATGATTACAATTAAATAAACCTTCACACAAGTGTTGTTACAAATATAAACTTCTTACAAAAAAAGTATCAAAACCAGAATATTTAAAACAATAAGATCTTGTGTATGTTGGCGTTGGTTTCCTTTAGGTACTCCGGTTACTGTCCAAACACATGCGATATAAGGGAATTGGATGAACTAAATTGATCATAGTGTATGAATGTGTATGTGAGAGAGTATGGGTGTTTCCCAGTACTGGGTTGCTGCTGGAAGGGCATCTGCTGCGTTCAAAGAATGCATTCATTCAGAAGTTTGCATTCATTCCTCCACAAAGTAAAATCAGTTTTAATTCAAGAGTTCACACTTAGCTGATAATTGATAGTAAAGCGTATTTAGCATGCAGAGAGAGCCCTGAGCTCAGAATATCCTCGAGCCCGAGGCTCCCTCCCATTTGAAGGACGAGAGGAGAGTTTGAGCTCAGGTAAGTCTCGAGAACTCCCACTGCTTGTGAATGTTTTGAGATGTATCTGACTAGAATTGCCTTAAGTGTCCGTTTAAAGTAGTCTATTTACTTTGTATGTTTTTGGACGGTGGGAGGAAACCGGAGGACCTGGGGAAAACCCATGCGAACACGAGGAGAACATGCAAACTCCACACAGAAATGCCGACTAGCTCGGAGAGAGGCTGAACCAATGGCGTTCTTGCTGTGAGGCAACAGTGCTAACCACTGGGCCACCGTGCCGCCCTATCAGAGAAGGAGAGGAGTTGGGGTGGAAGGGGGGATTCTTCAAGACGAAGATGACTGGAGAAGAAAGCTCTGGTAATTTATAGTGTGTCATGATTCGTCTGATCGGTACATTGTGCTGAGCTGATGCGGTACCAGCTGTGTCCAATCATAAGCACATGATCCTCTCGAAATTAGTTTATTATTAAACCTCACCTAAATGAGGTCCCCATCGATATCAAGAGTTAACCTACGCCCTTGGAGTGTGCCCATAGCAGCGACAAACACCAGAGAATCTGCACTTCATGAAAGGTCAAAACCTGTAACTGGGCTCTTTAATCTTATGCTCTTGTGGGCCACAGAAAATGAGTTTGACCTGCGGACTTTGAGTTTGACACCCTCGACATGGACCAAAGGGGCTTTTTCACTCAATGTCATGACATTTATTGACACTTTTTAATAATTTAAACTTAATTTAAACCAAAAACAACTACCCAACCACAAACACATCCAGTTCTTGTAGTCACCTTTTGAAAATGGCATCTGTCAGTTGTGACAATCAAACCTTTGCTCTGTTCAAGGCAGTGAGAGTACACCAAGCGGCAACATCCGTCTCTCTCTCGTGAAGCCAATACTGAAGTAACTGAAACTGCAATTCATCGAATCGCCTTTGGAAGCTCCAGGAACTCTAGATGTTCACTGACTGCAATGCTAAATTGCCCAATTTTACAGCTGATAAAAACATGTTTAGAGCCTGGTACAAAAAATGGTTTTGGTGCGTATAGCTAATATTACCCTTCATGACAACTGTGAGGGGGTGAATTTGTTCATAACTCATCTGTTTTTATTTTTATTAAGTTATACTAAGTCTGCATAATTAAGGACGTGGCCACTTGAGTGACAGCTAGGTCTTGCTCCTTGCTGTCTTGTCACCTTAGCTGATTCCAGCTGATTAGCCGCTGAGCTCATCATATGCATCATATTTTTGTGTTGTTTTATGTGGCTTTACGCAGTCAGTTGCCTTTTGGAATAATTTCATACAATTATCAGATGATATGGCATGCTGTGTGCACTTAATTGTGCGCACAAAACATTCAAGTTGCCTCCAATTCCCAGGTGAATGAAATTACATCCTTATAAATCATCTCTCAAAATGTATTTGTTTTATTTAAGATCATTTATCGTTTATAATTGTATTTAGACCTGTAACGCACTCCAGAATCTGACAGATTGATTAGCTGTAGGCTCTAGAACTGTCACCTGAAGTGTTGTCATACAGTGTTATGCCTGGATTTCATACATAGCCTTGCTTTTACTATATCTGAAGTATTTGGAAGTAATTCACCTTTTCCTCGTGTAGAAAAACGTCATAAGAACAATGTTTAGTGGCTCAGTGTTTTACAACAGTGTTTTTAAAAGGACTAAACACTTTATTGATGTAGTACACAACCAAGCACGTGTGGTCAGAACACAAACGAGTCGCAGGTAATGAAGTATTAAGCGTTTTCTCCCCGTCTAAGCAAAATGCTAGCAGGCGTCTGTAGCTCGGCTCATGCTCCGCCTCAGTCGGTAAGACCAAAATGACGATCATTGTCCACTCCTACTTGTAGCTTCATTTGCGCTCTTCAGAAACCTATGGGTGATGTCACAGATACTACGTCCATATCTTATACAGTCTAACTGAACGTTCACACCGAAAGCAGCGAGAGCGTCAAAGTAGCCGAAAATCATTCATTTTCAATGGGAGCCGGCGGCGAGGAGCAGCGTGGCGCGTCTTTGCTGGTGTGGGCGTCGAGGAGAGTTGAAATCAAGTCAACTTTATGGTAATGAGAAATGACGCGGTTCGGCGGCCACCAATCAGAATGTAGAAGTCCTCCGCTTGAGAAGAGTCCAGAGAACACAGTCATTGTGAACTTTGGGTCTGACCACAGTTGTTCCCAAGGGTTTTAATATTGCAGTCGCCGGATTTCTAGTTATTTTACAATGTTTTCTTACAGGGACATACATTAAAGTAGTTAGTGGCGAGTTACTGATGTGCATTAATCAACTCAAATCAACTCAACTCAGTTTATTTTCATAGCACTTTCAACAAACCACAATGGGCACAAAGTGCTGTACATAATAAACACATAAAACACCTGCAAACATACATAGAACTGAAATACATAAACTCACAACACATGATTAAAAGCTAAAGAAAATAAGTGAGTTTTCAGTGCCCTTTGAAAAGACTGAAAGGTTGGAGAAGTTCTTACGGAGAGAGTGGAAGATCGTTCCAAAGTCTTGGAGCTGCCATCAAAAAGGCTCGATCACCTCGACATTTCAAGCGCGACCGTGGGACTTTCAAGCGCGACCGTGGAACAGTCAAATAGAGTTGATCCTTGGAGCGAACAGATCTCACCGGTTGGTGTATATTAATGAGCTCAGAAATATACTGAGGGGCCAGGCCATGGAGGGATTTAAAAACATACAGCAGCACTTTGTACTGAATTCTGAACTGGATTGGCAGCCAGTGTAAAGAAACCAGTACAGGTGTGACGTGCTCTCCTTTTTTGTGCCTGTTAAAAACCTGGCAGCTGAGTTCTGGACCAGCTGCAGACGAGAGAGAGAGACGCCTGACTCACACCCAGATAAAAAGCATTGCAATAATCCAGATGAGAAGAGATGAACGCATGAACAACCTTCTTCAAGTCACTGAAAGTGAGGACAGACTTCAGCTTGGCAATATATCTAAGACAGGGATCACCAATCTTGGCCCTGGAGGTCCGGTGTCCCTGTAGGGTTTAGCTCCAACTTGCCTCAAAACACCTGCCTGGATGTTTCAAGTATACCTAGAGAGAGCTTGATTAGCTTGTTCAGGTGTGTTTGATTAGAGTTGAAGCTAAATTCTGCAGGACACCGGACCTCCAGGAACAAGTTTGGTGATCCCTGATCTAAGATAAAAAAAATATTTTTGACAACCGCATTGATTTGACTTTTACAGTGAAATGTATTTTTCCGGGAAGCAACGACAGATTGTCATTAGAATCTGAACGTTTCTGACCAAAAACAATAAACTCACTCTTGTCCTCATTCAGTTAGAGAAAGTTAATGTTTACATATATTTTTTCTTTAAAAAAGCCGGAATTTCATGCAACAGTACAAATCAGTATCGCTGCTTTGGGATATTACAGACACACAATAGATGACTTAAACAACTTGATCTTCCATTGTTAAATGAATTTGGAAAAAAAAAAAGTGTGCAACATTTTACGCTAGAAAGCATTTTTATATGCTGGAATGTCAGTGATTTGCTGATAATGCTGCAGCGGCTCGTTTAAATATAAGATCAGTGTAGCGAATTTCGACGCTCTCGCCGCCGGAGCTCTGAAGGCAGACAGTGTTGCCGCCAGGGCGGCCAGAGCAAACTTTGACTCTCTCACCGCCTTCGGTGTAACCGTACAATATGGAGTACAACCCTTATTGTGTGTCTATTTTTTTGAGTGTATAAAAGCCAGAGTGCAAACATATTTGACCACTTACACATCTCAGCCAAACACACATATGCTCTTATTCATGATCATTTGACTGTACGGATAAACACTAGACTCTTAACATGTGACTTATTCATTTTCAGATGTGGTGGTGAAGGTGGAGAGTGAAGAACTGAGTGAAGATGAGGAGAAACATCATGTCAAGAGTGAAGAAGAAACTCAATTGAAGATCGAACCTCGTTTATCAGTGGAAAAAACAGCTGTGAAATGTTTCACCTGCACTCAGTGTGGAAAGAGCTTCAGCCACAAATGTGATCTCAAGTCTCACATGTGGATTCACACTAGAAAGAAACAGTACAAGTGTTCACACTGCGAGAAGACATTCAGTAGTTCAGAAAACCTGAAAACACACAAGAGGATCCACACTGGAGAGAAACCTTATAAGTGTTCACACTGTGACAAGAGATTCAATCATTCAGGAAACCTGAATAAACACATGCTGCTCCACACTGGAGAGAAAACACACAAATGTGATCAATGCGGCAGAACATTTCTGAGGGCTTCAGCGCTGAAGAACCATCTTAGGCTTCACACAAGTGAAAGACCGTATTCATGTGTATGGAAAGAGTGTGGAAAGAGTTTTACACAGAAATCACATTTAAAAGACCATCAGATCATCCACACTGGTGTGAGAGAGTTTGTGTGCTTTGACTGTGGGAAGAGTTTTCTTAGAGCTGAACACTTGAAACGACACCAGATAATTCACACTGTAGAGAAAACGTATGTGTGTTCACACTGCGACGAAAGATTCACACTGACTGCTACCCTTAAACATCACAAAATGACTCACACTGGAGAGAAACCGTTCTTATGTACTCAGTGTGGGAAGAGTTTCACACAAACATCCAACATTAATGGACACCTGCTGCTCCACACTGGAAACAAACCAAACACATGTGAGCAATGCGGCAAAACCTTTTTGAGACCTTCAGAGCTGAAGATCCATCTTAGAGTTCACACCAACGAAAAGCCTTTTCCATGTCTTGAGTGTGGAAAGAGTTTTAGACATCGGTCACATTTAAAAGACCATCAGAAGATCCACGCTGGTGTGAGAGAGTTTGTGTGCTCTGAGTGTGGGAGGAGTTTTATCAGAGCTGCAGATTTAAAACGACACCGGCAGATCCACACTGGAGAGAAACCGTTCGTGTGTTCACACTGCAACAAAACATTCAGACAATCAGGATTGCTGAAAACGCACGAGAGGACTCACACTGGAGAGAAACCGTACAAGTGTTCCCACTGCGACAAGAGATTCAATCATTCAGGAAACCTGTCAAAACACCTGCTGCTCCACACTGGAGAGAAAACACACAAGTGTGATCGATGCAGCAAAATGTTTTTAAGGCCTTCAGGGCTGAAGAGACATCTTGCACAACATACAAAGGAGAAGCTTTATTTATGTTCTGAGTGTGGAAAGAGTTTTGTAACAAATGGAGGCTTGAAAAGACACCAGAGGATTCACACTGGAGAGAAACCGTACACGTGTACTCAATGTGGGAAGCGTTTCACACGATCATCAAACCTTAATAAACATGTCCTGATCCACGCTGGAGAGAAAAATCACGAATTTAAATTTACCTTCCTGTAAACTCTACATTCACAAACAGCAGATTTCTCAGTTGAACAGCCCCTGTTATGCATTATAAAAGCTCCTAATTTGGTTTTGGGGTCTCCAACAACAGGCTCAACAAGCTCAAAGAACACTGTCATTGTCTTAAAATATGCATTTATTTTTACATAATGATCTCAACGACTCCCATATGATTTGTTCAGTGGTTCATTATTTCCAAACCCCTCCCTTGTGTGACGCTAATCTGCAGTGATTGGTCTGATGACCCAGTCTGTTGTGATCTGTCGACTGCTTTCATCACGAGACTGATAGGAAACGCCCACCACGGCTTATCAATACACCAGAGCAACAGTAGCTACGTTTCCATCCAGCTATTTTTATTCACATTTTGAATATGCGCATAAAAAATGGTTGATGGAAACGCCATGATGCGCATAAATTTTGAAAATGCGCATTAAAAATGTACACGCATAACTGAGTAGGATAAACTTTTTATACAATAAGAAAAGATGCGCATAAACTGTGATGGAAACACTTTTACCACATAAATTTCAGTATGCGCGTTAAATAAAGGTCATGTGATTCTGTTATAAGAGATCATGTGATGATGATAATGTGTGTAAATGAACAAACCAGCAGCTGAGCTCATCGTAAAACATCTGACATGTTGTTCTGGTCGTTCTAAAGCGCCTCAGCGTTTCAGTAGTTGTGTTATTATATTATTAATGACCTCCAGAATCAAGAGCATCTGTGCTCCGCGTCTGACACCTTCAAACGCCACCGCGCGTTCACTGCGGGTCAGGATTGCCTTCTGAGGCACGAGTCATTTATTAAATGAAGAGAAGATTCACGCAGCTTCTCCTACTGCAGCAAATTACGCTTTTACTGTTGATATTTGGCGCCAGTTAATCAGGAAGTGACGATTTTGTCCGCTTTGACTCGTTGGATGGAAACGCTGCTTTATTCGCAGGTATTTATGCGATAATTCAGTTTTGCGCATAAAGTTCATTCACATTTTTGGATGGAAACATAGCTAATGACGTAAGTTTGTATGCAAAAACCTGTATGCAGTTAGCATATGAGCAGTTCTGGTTCCCTCGCTCCAGAGTCAGTGGGTTTTTTGAATGGGATTTTGATTAAATGGCTTAAATAAGGTTCGCGGCAAACACAAACTCAAGATACTTTCACGTTTTATTCTATGAGATAAAACACATCACTCTTGACTTTATAAATCGGTTCCGCTTTAAAAGACGGTTGCTCAATGGGACTACAGGCGATGTCGGACTCATTATACGTATTTTTCGTAAGCAGCGTTTTATAGTTTGTTGTGTTTCTCTAATTGAGGATTGATATTGTGTGTAGATGATGCCTTCACTAGTAGAGACCGTCATGACAGATTCATTTGTTTTAATTACACCATTTTATGAAGATACTGCTGACCATAGTGCAGTCTGTCTCTTGCCTATTCTCCATAATACAAATGTGTGAGTGTGTGTAAAGTGTATATAATTGTTTGATGTGATCGTTTTACGTTAACATAAATCTAATGATATTTTGTCATTTCTTGACAGACGATATATGCTTGTGCATTTTTTTTTTCATTTTTTAAATATTTGGTGTAACTTATTTATGTTTTAAAATAATTGTATTCTTACACTTTATCAAAACCATTTTTAGTACTAATTTTTGTTTCTTAGGGAATACATATTCATTCATTCATTCATTTTCTTTTCGGCTTAGTCCCTTTATTAATCCGGGGTCGCCACAGCGGATTGAACCGCCAACTTATCCAGCATTTGTTTTACGCAGCGGATGCCCTTCCAGCCACAACCCATCTCTGGGAAAAGGGAATACATAATTTCAGTTAAATATCTGTCAGACATGAAGTATATGCCTATACGTTTGCTTTTTAAATAAGGTTTTAAGTGCCTGATTAAAGGTTTCACCTTACATGATTAGGGTGGGTTTGAATTACATTCATTAGCGATTGTTTTGGTTCGGCGCGTTTTTGACGATCGTCTGTTGCTCCCGCCTCGCCGTGATGACGTCAGCGCTGACGCTTTCATCCAGCGTCGAGTCTTCAGAGCTGAGGTGAGTCGTTCACGCTTTTTCTCGTGTTTACAAAACAATAAAACACACTTTACAGTTTATTAAAGCGACAATCTGCGACTAGTTTCTGCATTGAGTTCACCTCTATCTGTGTGTCTGCTGACCAAAACAATACAGCAGGCGGCGAGGAGCTCTGAGAGGACAATATGAGCTCAGTGTTCGTGTGTTTAATATCATAAAGTATGGTCTGTGAAGAGGATTATATTGTGATAGATATACTGAGTTTGATGCAAAAAACATCAAATAAATAGTTTTTTTGTGACTTCTCAGTTTCTGCTTTCCATTTTTCAGTTCATCTTTGTTTCTGCAGCGCTTTCACAATGTATATTGTGTCAAAGCAGCTTCACATAGAAGTTCTAGTCAATTGAATCTGCTTCAGTCCAGTTTTTAATCAGTTACAATAGTGATGAGCTCATCTGTGCTGACCCTCAGTGTTTGTTTAATGAGTGTTTATAGTCTTAGTCTCATCAGTATTCAGATCTACAAATTTAAGGTCATTTTATTGGCGTCAGCTGACTTTGATTACTTTGAGCAAATCACATAATCACATATTGTATCAAGTTATAACATCATAATGTGTTTATTTCCTAAATCAGTGTAAATGACTCAGATTTCTCTGTTTGTTCTCCTGAAGCTTCATCAGTGAAAGACAAAGACAGAGTTTATTGAAGGACAGTGAGAAGATGAGTGATCCAGAACCCTGCAGAATTAAACAGGAAGAGACTGAAGAACTAATAGGTTTGTGTTTATTCATTACTCTTCAATAATGAGGATGAACAACAGTGAGGTTGTTCAGTGTCAGGATTCCAGTTTGACATGTTAATTCAGTTGGTAACATGCACAAGATACTTCAATGCTAATCGCATGATTACAATTAAATAACTCTTCACGCTGGTCTTGTCAAAAATATCAATCTATTTTACAAATATCAAAACCGGAGTATTTAAAATGATTTGATCTTGCTTTTTGTTAGTATCAATACCAGCTTTTCTCACTCGCACCCTCTCCTCAGTAGCAGCAGTTTACACAAACACTACATCACTGGCTCTAGATTACATGTGAATCTTAAGTTTAATATCTTTGAACTTGAGCGAAAGACATGATTGAAACAAATTCAGTGCGTTCGGTGCAAACGCATGTTGCGCATCATTCGTGACTGTATGTAATCTCCACTTGCATGAATACTTGCATTAGATTATAAAGAGCGATTATGCATTATAAAATGTCACATTTTAATTTTAGGGGTCACCTGTGTGCTGACTAAGTTCCTGTCAACGTCTGACAAAGTCCTGTACATTAATAGTCATTGCTGATCCTTCCTTTAATAGCAATCTCACAGTGAATCCCATGTTGCGGGTTGTTATTTTAATAATCATGAGAGCAATTAGAGAAACAGACATAGCACACCCCTTTATTTCTCTAGCGCTTTTACAGTGTAGATTGTGTCAAAGCAGCTTCACATAGAAAATATAGTGAATTGAAACCGTGTCAGTTTTCAGAGTTTTAGCTCAGTTCAGTGTGGCTTAACGTTCACTACTGAGAGTCCAAACACTGAAGAGTAATCCATCGATGCGCAGCTCTACAGGTCTCGAACCATGCAAGCCAGCGGCGAGGAAAAAGCTTCACCAATTGGTGAAAGTGAAGAATTAAAAAAAAAAACTTGAGAGAAACCAGGCTCAGTTGGGCACAAACAATTCTCCTATGGCCAAATGTCTTGAGCAGAGCTGCAGTCTAGGCGCCGGAGGCTGGAGAAGCCGGTCATCAACGAGACACGTCTGTCCTTGGAGTGTCACAGGAATCAGTCTCATGCTCTCCATTCCTCCATGCACCACAGCAGCTGCTCAAGATACGGCCTGGTCCAGGATTATGAAACCTCGGGATCGTCTCGTCGCGGGTCTTGGATCGCATCAGTGGCGCTGCATAGTGTCTAGGGACCTCGGGATGAGTATCAACAGGTGGAGATGGAGAACAAAGAGAATAATTAGCGTAGCTGCTGTTCATAGTGTATATAAAGGAGATGCGTGGAGCACATTCATGCATCATACCGCTAAGTGATGTATTGAGTGTATGCTTTACTAAAAACATAGGTCTTTAATCTAGTTTTGAACTGTGAGAGTGTGTCTGAGCCTCGGACATTATCAGGAAGGCTATTCCAGAGTTTAGGAGCCATAAATGAGAAGGCTCGACCCCCTTTACTTGACTTTGCTATTCTGGGTACTACCAGAAGCCCTGAGTTTTGAGATCTTAAAGAGCGGGTTGGATTGTAGCGAGACAGAAGGTTGTTTAGATAAACAGAAGCTAAATTATTTAAAGCTTTATAGGTAAGAAGCAATATTTTAAACTGCAATATTTATAAGCAATATTTTATATTTGAAACTTTAGGTTTGACACCCTTGACATGGGTCAATGGGGTTTCTTCACTCAATGTCATGGGATATACTTTTTTTTTTTTTTTTTTTTTTTTGACACTCTTTGCATTGTAAACTTGGGGAAAAAACTAATATTTGCCAACTAATATTTCTCGGAAATGCGTCCAGTTTTTTTGGAAATGGCGTCTGTCGATTGTGATAATCGTGCCCGGTCTCAGTTCAAGGCATCCATGCCTAGTGAGAGTACATCTTCAAATGTGTCTTGTCTATAAAAGAGAAGGTGCAAACCTCTTACACATTTCATCCAAACACAAATGCTCTTATTCATGATCATTTACTGTGTGGATAAAAACTAGACTCTCAAAATGTGACTTCATTTTCAGATGTGATTGTGAAGGAGGAGAGTGAAGATGAGGAGAAACATCATGTCAAGAGCGAAATCAAAACTCAATCAGAGACTGAAGATAGTTTTACAATAGACAAAACAGTCATAAAATGTTTCATCTGCACTCAGTGTGGAAAAAGTTTAAGCTCTAAATACAATCTGAAGATTCACATGAGGGTCCACACTGGAGAGAAACCTTACAAGTGTTCACACTGCGAGAAGAGATTCAATCGTTCAGGAAACCTGAAGACACACAAGAGGATTCACTCTGGAGACAAACCTTACAAGTGTTCACACTGCGACATGAGATTTAATCGTCCAGAAAACCTGAAAACGCACATGCTGCTCCACACTGGAGAGAAAACACACAGGTGTGATCAATGCGGCAAAACTTTCTTGAGGCCTGCAGGGCTGAAGAACCATCTTCAGCTTCATACAAATGAGAAACTTTATTCATGTTCTGAGTGTGGAAAGAGTTTTACAACGCAGTCGAGTTTAAGAAAGCATGAGAAGATCCACACTGCTGTGAAAGAGTTTTTCTGCTTTCAGTGTGGGAAGAGTTTTACTAGAGCTAAATACTTGAAACAGCACCAGAGGTGTCACACTGGAGAGAAACCTTACAAGTGTTCACACTGCAACAAGAGATTCAGACTGTCAGGTACCCTTAAATATCACAAAATGACTCACACTGGAGAGAGACCGTTCATATGTACTCAATGTGGGAAGAGTTTCACACAAACATCCAACCTTAATGGACACATGAAGATCCACACTGGAGAGAAAACACACAAATGTGATCGATGCGGCAAAACATTTTTGAGGCCTTCAGAGCTGAGGATCCACCTTAGACTTCATACAAACGAGAAGCTTTATTCATGCCCTGAGTGTGGGAAGTGTTTTTCACAGAAGTCCCATTTAAAAGACCATCAGAAGATCCACACTGGTGTGAGAGAGTTTGTGTGCTTGGACTGTGGGAAGAGTTTTATTACAAATGGAGGCTTAAGAAAGCACCAGATGATCCACACTGGAGAGAAACCGTACGTGTGTTCACACTGCAACAAAACATTCAGACAATCAGGATTGCTGAAAACGCACGAGAGGACTCACACTGGAGAGAAACCGTTCACATGTGCTCAGTGTGGGAAGAGTTTCACACGACTATCAAACCTTAATAAACATGAGAGGAGTCACACCAGAGAGAGAAATCACAAATTAAAGAAGCACAAGGATATTTACCTTCCTGAAAACTCTACATTCACAAACTCCAGAGTTCTCAGTTAAAGAGCCTCTGTTATGCATTACAAAAGGTCATAGTTTGGTTTTGGGGTCTTCAACGAAAGGCTGATGTGCATGCTTGGCCAAAACACTTATAATATAAATTAATTTTTACCTAATGATCCCAAATCTATCGTCGTCTTTAGTTGTCAGGCAGAAAAGCTCTCAACAGGTTAGCTTGCCCAATCCTGCACATACACACAACAGTAGGGACTTTTCCAAAAGCGCTTCAGTAATAGTTAACCAGAACATTCTGTAATTTTCCATTCTTTATAAGTCACGCTATGCGCTGGTCCAGCAGAAACCTGTGGCCAGACATCTGCCAAGAGTGCACAGTGTGCCTCTCGTCCCATCCTGCAAGCAGTTGTGAAAGATATTATGATTAGAACATAAGTAAAAAGAGGTCAAAATGTAAAGCTAATAGGCATCAAGGACATTTCTTCATCGGTCAACTGCAATCAATGCAAGACTATCTGTTTGTTTAGTGTGACGTCACACGAAGTAGCTTCCGGGTCTAAGCGCTCTATCGCACTGTATGGGGAGACTCATCAAATGGTAATAATAGACGTTTACATTCATTCATTCATTCATTCATTCATTTTCTTTTCGGCTTAGTCCCTTTATTAATCCGAGGTCGCCACAGCGGAATGAACCGCCAACTTATCCAGCATTTGTTTTACGCAGCGGATGCCCTTCCAGCCACAACCCATCTCTGGGAAACACATCCATACATTCTCATTCACACACATACACTGCGGACAATTTAGCTTACCCAATTCACCTGTACCGCATGTCTGTGGACTGTGGGGGAAACCGGAGCACCCGGAGGAAACCCACGCAACCACGGGGAGAACATGCAAACTCACACAGAAATGCCAACTGGCCCAGCCGGGGATCAAACCAGCGACCTTCTTGCTGTGAGGCGAACGTGCTACTCACTACGCCACCGTGGCGCCCTTAGACGTTTACAAAGCGATTGTAATACTTTCAAAAATCACGATCATGATATATATATATCCATGCCTAAAATCCGGCAGAAAGTGATTAATTTTTATAATTGTTAAAATGTTGGTATTTTTGATGCAGCAAGTTCAGAGACTGTCGTGTACAGCAAGATTTTATACAAAATTTACTTTAATGTGTGATAGGACTAAAAAGTGGCAATAAACTAACATTTTCTCAATTCAATTGAGTAGCGGCTTGAACCCAGAAACAGTACTCCATACGTCACCGATACGTCACCATTTAACAAGAGTATAGGAAACACCTACCATCTTATCAATAGACTGGAGGAACTAGGACATCGATTTGTAAATGAGTTAGCATTTTTACAGTTCCCACGTCCCAGAGTCAGTGTTTCTTTTAATGGTATTTCAGTTAAATTGCTTAAGTTTCATGGCAAAGACAAATTCAAGGTACTTTCACGTTTTATTCTACGATATAAAACACATCACTCTTGACTTTTTAAATCGGTTCCGCTTTTTTAAAAGACGATTGCTCAATGGGACTACAGGCGATGTTGAACATGTCTGGAATGCAGCTCACTTTTACAGCTTGTGTTGGGCATTTGAATGTCTGTTATTTGGTTAAGTATTTTCGTAAACAGTATTTATCTCCAAATCAGAAAGAGTTGGGACAGTATGGAAAACGCAAATAAAAAAAGTAGTATTAGTAAATGTACTTTGGCTTGTATTGCAGACAATACAACAAACATTATTTAATGTGTTCCTCCTGATTTATTTATTTATTTCTAAATAAAAGTGTATTCCAATTTTGGTTCTTGCAGCAGATTTCAAAAACAGTTGGCGTAGGCACAGTTTAAGGCTAGTAACCAGGTGAATTTGTTAAATAATGATGTCAACAGGTCATTGTAATTATGATTTGGTACCAAAGCAGCATCCAAGAAAGGTCTAGTCCTTTAGGAGCAAAGATGGGTTGAGGATTGCCAGTTTGCCAACAAATACATGAGAAAATTATTGAAATGTTTAAAAACAGTGTTCCTCAGAGAAAGAGAGGAAGACGTTTGGATATTTCACCTTCAACAGTGCAGAACATCATTAAAAGAGTCAAGGAATCTGAAGGAATTTCAGTGCGTAATGGACAAGAGTGCAAGCCTAAGCTGAATAACTGAGATCTCCGAGCCCTCAGGTGGCGATGCATAAGGAATCCTCATTCATCTATGAGTCATATCACCACATGGGCTCAGAACTACTTTGGCAAACTTTTATCAAGCACCACAATGTGTGGTTACATCCACAAATGCTAGTGAAAACTAATGTGTCAAAAAGGAGGCCCTATGTTAACAGTATCCATAATTGCCGTCTACTTCTCTGGACTCTTGAGACATCAGGGATGGACAATCGCACAATGGAAACGTGTACTGTGATCAGCTGAATCACTATTTTAGTTTTTTTTGGGGGGAGAATTTGATGCTATGTGCTCCGGACTAAAGAAGAAAAGCATCATCCAGACTGTTACCAGCGACAAGTCTAAGAGCCAGGGTCTGCCATAGTATGGGGTTGGCAAAGGTAACTTGCACTTCTGTGATGCACCCATTAGTGCTGAAAAGTACATTTTGGATTACAATATGCTGCCTTCTTTTCAAGGGACGCCCATGCAAGTTTCAACAAAACCACATTCTGCACACATTACAAAGTCCTGGCTGTCGGGGATAAGGATACAGATACTTGACTGGCCTGTCTGCAGTCCTGACCTGTCTCCAATAGAGAATGTGTGGCGCATTTTGAAGCAAAAAATGCGACAACGAAGACCCCTTACTGTTGCCCACCTTAAGACTTGTTTGCAGGAAGAATGGGACAAAATCACACCTGAAACACTTCATCAATTGGTGTCTTCAGTTCTTAAATGTCTTTTTAAGGGTCTTATGAAAAGGAACGGCAACATTACAAAGTGGTAAACGCTTTACTGCTGTAATTGATTTTGAAATGTGCTGCAAGAACCAAAATTGGAACGTGTTTATTTAAAAATAAATAATCGTGAGGAACACTTTAAATAATGCTTGTTGTATTGTTTACAATGAAATACAAGTCAACGTAAATTTAGAAATCACTACTTTCTTCTTTTAGTTTGTGTTTTCCATACTGTCCCAAATATTTCTGACTTAGTGTTGTAATTGGGGATTGATATTGTGTGTAGATTGTAGAGACCGTCATGACAGATTCATTTGTTGATCATTTAGTTTAATAAAACAGTTTAATGAAGATACTGCTGACCATAGTGCAGTCTCTTGCCTGCTCTTCGTAATACAAATGTGTGAATAAGTATGTAATGTATGTATAATTGTTTACCGACATTTTAATGTGATCGTTTTACTGTAACATAAATGTAATGCTATGTTTTTTTTTCCTTCATCTGAACACACTTCTCATGTTACTCTTATACATCGCTTTAGACCAGGGGTGCCCAAACCTTTTCCTATAAAGGGCCACAAAGCAATCTTGATTGAGGGCTGTGGGCTGAATATACTAAACCGTATATATTAAATTTGCCTTGTGTAATTTTCTAATTTATTGTGTAATATTACGTAAACGTTGCTTTAAATCATATTGGCTAAAGCAGTGCCATTTTTGACATTTTATAACGAACTTACAGTAAAACATAATCCCATTTATAACACAAATTCATTGCTGAATACACGAGTCGAGCTTACTTTGATTTGCTCACAGATGCCTTGTGTATCTGTCAGGTTACGCTATTTAGGTTTTAAAAGTCTGATTCATTTACAGTGTTTCTGTAAGGATCTTTTAATTTCAGTTGGCTTTTTTTTTTTTTGTAGCTCAGTAATGAAACAAAGAAGCTAAAGGTGAAGTTAGATTGGAAATGACGATCACTGTCAAAGGCGTTCGCCTCAACCGCATCTCCATCATTCTCCCTCTTATTTCAGAAGAGATGACGGGCCGAATCAAAGGTTACAATGGGCCAACTTTGGCCAGCTCTACTTTGGGCATCTCTGCTTTAGACAAATCATCCTATTGTTGTTGTGTGGGTTATATTGTGTGTACTTGTAAATGTATTTGGAAGTATTTATGTTTATTACAGTTCTTAATTTATAACACTATATGTGACTGTATGGGCTGCTTTTCACTGTACTTCTCGACAATAAAGAACATTGTTCTCTCTCTATACTGGACTTTTTTCCCCCTCTTGCCTCATTTCTGTCCTCTTTAATAAAAGAATATAGGATTTAAACAGCCATAGCTAGTGGTTTTCACTCAAGGTGAGTTGTATGCATGTATAGGACACAAATAAATATGATAATAATCTGTAGGCACATATGTATGTAAAGCAAACCAATAAATGTAATCTATCCAAAAAAATAACTATCCAAAATGCTACGGGCCTATACAAATGTGTTTATTGCGTATTTGCATTATAAAGTTAATATAATTTGGCAAAATATAGAAATACATATTATTTATTTGTATAATGTTACATTTTTAATTGAATGGTTCTCGCCTGTAATTGTTATTTGTTAGGCTGTTAATGTTATTGTCACGATCACCAGCGATCGAACCATCAGATATCGCTGGTACATGCACACATCATACAAGAACTACATATCAGCCATGTTCACGGACTACAAATCCAGTCATGCAAAACACTCCTGCTCCAACCCAGCTAACAAATTTAGGTTGTGAGAACGTTCTCACAACGTTATCTGTAACGTCCCGAGAATGTTAAAATGTCCAGTTTGCATAATGTTACTAGAACGTTTTTATGGTTAGCATAACGTCCTTACAACATTTTCAAATCCTAAATTTTCACCAAAATATAATGTTCTAAGAACGTTTATTTGTAACGTTCCAGTAACGTTGAAATGTCCAGTTTGCTTAATGTTGCTAAAACGTTTCTTTATGGTTAGCATAATGTTCTTACATTTTCAAAACCTAAATTTCCACCAAAATATAATGTTCTAAGAATGTTTATTTGTAACGTTTCAATAACGTTGAAATGTCCAGTTTGCTTAATGCTGCTAAAACGTTTCTTTATGGTTAGCATAACGTTCTTACAACGTTCATAAAACCTTCAATGAGAACGTTCAAGTACAAATAACATCCTGAAGACGTTCCAAGAACTTTGTTATAAGAACGTTTTTTTAAACAACGTTACAAGAACGTTAACGTTTTGAGAACATTCTAAAATCGTTCCATTGATAATGTTCTGTGCTAACATTTTCACAACTTTTAAGGAACGTTAGTGAATGTTCTGGGAACATTTTGGTTTTGAAAACATTGTAAGGACATTATGCTAACCATAAAAAAACATTCTAGTAACATTAAGCAAACTGGACATTTCAACATTTTCGGGATGTTACAGATAACGTTATGAGAACGTTCTCACAACCTAAATTTGTTAGCTGGGATGCTATGTGATACATTTGAGTTTTTTCATTATTTTTTTGCAGATTTTTTGAAAAACGATTTTATAATCTAACATTTTATTTGAAACTGATTCAGTCATATGTCTCAGCCATGAAGTATATGCCTATTGCGTTTTCTTTTAAATTTAAGTTCATTTTTTTAAGTGCCTAATAAAAAGTGTCACCTCGCTTGATTGAGTAAAGTGTTTTTATTTTTTGTCTACATTCGTGATTGGTTTAGTTTGTCAACAGTAGTTTTGTTTGGCGCATTTTTGACGATCTTCCGTAGTTCCCGCCTCGCCGTGATGACGTCAGCGTTGACGCGTTCATCCAGCGTCGAGTCTTCAGAGCTGAGGTGAGTCGTTCACGCTTTTTCTCGTGTTTACACAACAATAAAACACACTTTACAGTTTATTAAAGCGACAATCTGCGACTAGTTTCTGCATTGAGTTCACCTCTATCTGTGTATCTGCTGACCAAAACAATACAGCAGGCGGCCATGAGCTCAGTGTTTGTGTTTACTGTGGAAGTGTGTATGAATTTTTCCGAGTTTGTGTTAGTAATATCGAAAATTATGATCTGAGAGGAGAAATAATGGGAATATTGCGGCAGATAGATACACTTTAAAGCAGAAAACATTTAATAGTTGTTAATTTAACAGTGGTTTACTTTATTTTTCAAATGTTTTGTTATTTCCTACTCTTTACTCTCAGAGATAAAGGTACAGGAGCTGTCACTGGGGCAGTACCAGAGTGAATACTCTGTTAGTAAGATATAAAAAAGATATTGATACTAATTGTTCCTTTTGTAAGCAACACCCCGAGTCCCTAGTTCACTTATTTTGGCAATGCAAGTTTTCTAATCTGCTTTGGAAAGATTTTTCTCTGTTTGTAATTGAGAATATTGATAAAGATTTTTCCTTACTATGGGAAAATGTTTTGTTTGGTTTTGTTAATTATAAAACAGAAGCTTCACATAAAAAGAAAATATATTTTATAAATTTTTTTATCCTATTAACAAAATGTTATATACATAAATGTAAATTTTCGAACCAAAAACTTTTTTTTTACATTTTGCTTACTGAAATGCAATATTACTTTAAATCTATTTCTAACTCTCTTACAAAAAAGGCTTTAAAAACGACTGAAATGTGTAAATTATATAATCTTTTTTCTTTAATGTGTGATGTATATACCCCTTCTATTTGTCTTTGTTTTGTTTTTTTAATGTCTTCTATGGCCGAGTTCTCTTTTCAAAATGTATTCTTTTTTTTGTCTTTTTGTTTTCTTTATAATGTACTTTGATTGTATTTTATTACCTTTCATATAATAAATAAATAAATAAATAAACTGTTCTCTACAAAAAAAAAGCTAAGGTGAGTCGTTCACGCTTTTTCTCGTGTTTACACAACAATAAAACACACTTTACAGTTTATTAAAGCGACAATCTGCGACTAGTTTCTGCATTGAGTTCACCTCTATCTGTGTGTCTGCTGACCAAAACAATACAGCAGGCGGAGAGGAGCTCTGAGAGGAACATATGAGCTCAGTGTTTGGGTACATTTGTATTTTTGAAGTCTGATCTGTGAAGGGAACTAATGTAAATCTGCTGTGCCAGATAAGTTTGATGCAGAAAGCATTTAATTAATAGTTTGTGGTGCGCTTTAATTTTTGTTTTTGTGACTTCTCAGTTCTGTAGATGTGCTAGTGCTCTAACAATCTCATTGCTTTATTGGTATGAATACTGAATACTTAAAGCTAGATATTGATATGTCTGTAGTGAGTTTATCCTGCAAACACTGAGTGTAAAATACTCTGATCTGCTGCTGCTCCTGAAGGTCTGTTCAATGAGTGTTTATAGTCTGAGGCTCATCAGTATTCAGACCTACAAATTCACACAATAATTATATTGTCAACTGACTTGAGCAAATTACACAATCAAATATTGTATTACTTACAAGATACAACATCATATAATGATTTAATTTCTCTGTTTCTTCTCCTGAAGCTCTATCAGTGAAAGACAAAGACAGAGTTTATTGAAGGACAGTGAGAAGATGAGTGATCCAGAACCCTGCAGAATTAAACAGGAAGAGACTGAAGAACTAATAGGTTTGTGTTTATTCATTACTCTTCAATAATAAGGCTGAACAACAGTGAGGATGGTCGTCTTTGCTGCTGCATTGATCATAACTGGAAAAAACTGGACACTTATATTTATATATATATTCTGATTTTAGTTTTATTCTTACTGGTATCGTAATGTCCTGGCAATTTAGATGTCATTGACATTTGTTCTCTCTAAACATAATTATGCATGTTTTTTTTTTTCCTCACGCAGCAAACGTGAAAAACAGCTTCAAAAAAATCTTAAATATAATGAATTTTAATGCATGTCACGTGATGTGCGTGTTCAGTCATATAATGTAGAAGGAGATCTTTTCCGAAATGCTAGATGAAATGCCAGTGTGGAGGTGGATTGTCTTTGTTCTAAAATAGCATTTTAAAACTAAGACGTATTAGTGTAAACCATAGACTGTAAAAGATATGGACGTAGTATCCGTGACGTCACCCATAGGTTTCTGATGAACCCAAAAGAAGCTACTAGTAGGCGTGACCAACTGTCGCCATTTTGTTCGCGTGTCATCGCACCAACCGAGGCATACCAAACAAGGGCAAAGAGGCGGAGTGTGGGCGGGGCGTGAGCTGAGCTACAGAACGCATGCTGACATTTAGCTAAGAGCTTTCTTATGGGAGAAACACATAATATTTCATTACCTGCGACTCGTTTGTGTTCTGACCACACGTGCTTGGTTGTACACTGTATCAATAAAGTGTTTAGTCTGTTGAAAACACTGTTGTAATACATCAAGCCACTAAACATTGTTCTTATGATGTTTTTCAACAGGAAGAAAGTGCGAAATACATCCAAATACTTCAGACATAGTCTGTGTTAGTAAATGCAGGGCTATTTAGGAAATCCAAGCAGATCACTGTAAGTCAACGCTTCAGGGTATTGTGATTACTGCTCTAAAATATATTCTTTTTAAATGTCTGGCTAAAAAACAAAACCTTTTTTCCCCTTTGAACACAATTTTTTATTTTTATATTATTTTATTTTTGGAAACATTTAAAATATTTTGCGGCAGTAAACATGTCAGGCTGAATAATTCAAGTGAATCATTGACTTCTGCTGTCTTCATTTTTTTTTTCCAAAACACAGGTGTCTTTCCAATTTACACCTAAAATACTTTTTAAAAAATGTAAATAAAAGATCTCACACACACGTCAGGAGCGGTATTGCAGAAAATTTTGGCGGTATGAAAACCTTGACTTTTCCAAACCGTGGTACACCTTATAAACGGTTATCGTCCCATGCTTACTGTAGGCCAGGAATCGATATTTACTTTAAAAACCCATTTTCTCCTGGTTTATGGCCGCGAGGGAGAAAGGGAAGTTGGTTGTAATTTTATTTTAGCAGGTGAGTTAGGATTATGTACCCACAAGTTAGCTGTCTTTTGGTTTGTTATTTTGGCCTGGATTTCCTTCAGAAGAGATGCTTCTGATATCTTTATTGTTAACAAAATAATAAACCTTGTTATTCCTGTGATGAACTGGTTGTGATTATTATGAGCTGGGACAGGAGAAGGGGGAAAACCCTCATTCATTCATTCATTTTCTTTTCGGCTTTGTCCTTTTATTAATCTGGGGTCGCCACAGTGGAATGAACCGCCAACTTATACAACATTTGTTTTACGCAGCGGATGACCTTCCAGCTGCAATCTCTGGGAAACATCCATACATTCTCATTCACACACCTACACTACGGACAATTTAGCCTACCCATTTCACCTGTACCCGGAGGAAACCCACACCAACACAGGGAGAACATGCAAACTCCACACAGAAATGCCAACTGACCCAGCTGAGGCTCAAACCAGCG
The DNA here is from genome assembly GCA_903798035.1 of Danio albolineatus. Taxonomy (NCBI): domain Eukaryota; kingdom Metazoa; phylum Chordata; class Actinopteri; order Cypriniformes; family Danionidae; genus Danio; species Danio albolineatus. The sequence continues at coordinate 1,021,334 of CAIGQQ010030823.1, read as the reverse complement.
ACCTTCTTACTGTGAGGCGACAGCACTACTTACTGCGCCACCGTGTCGCCCTGGTGGGAAACCCTAAATATATTATTTAAAAGTTTAATTTATAGTTTTGTTATTGTTCTCACCAATGCTAGAATGGTCGGGACGTAACAGGAGTACATGAACTAAACCGTGAGCCTCATAACATGACGATTCGGAAAAAACAAACAATCATTAATACTTGCCTGCACTCGCATTAGATGTTAATCTTATGCTTATAATATGGTGTCTGTCAATTGTGACAATTGCACTCAGTCTCAGTTCAAGGCAACCATGCCTAGTGGGAGTACATCTTTAAATGTGTCATGTCTATAAAATCCGGGGCGCCACGGTGGCGTAGTGAGTAGCACGTTCGCCTCACAGCAAGAAGGTCGCTGGTTCGATCCCCGGCTAGGCCAGTTGGCATTTCTGTGTGGAGTTTGCATGTTCTCCCTGTGGTTGCGTGGGTTTCCTCCGGGTGCTCCGGTTTCCCCCACAGTCCAAAGACATGCGGTACAGGTGAATTGGGTAAGCTAAATTGTCCATAGTGTATGAGTGTGAATGAGAATGTATGAATGTGTTTCCCAGAGATGGGTTGTGGCTGGAAGGGCATCCGCTGCGTAAAACAAATGCTGGATAAGCCACAGCGGTTCATTCCGCTGTGGCGACCCCGGATTAATAAAGGGACTAAGCCGAAAAGAAAATGAATGAATGAATGAATGAATGTCTATAAAATCCAAGGTGCTAAGCATATTTGACCACTTACACATCTCAGTTAGACATACAAATGCTCCTATTCATGATCATTTGACTACGGATAAACACTAGAGTCTTAACATGTAACTTTAATTTTCAGATGTGGTTGTGAAGGAGGAGAGTGAAGAACTGAGTGAAGATGAGGAGAAACATCATGTCAAGAGTGAAGAAGAAATTCAGTCAGAGACTGAAGATAGTTTTTCAGTGGAAAGAACAGCTGTGAAATGTGTCACCTGCGCTCAGTGTGGGAAGAGTTTCAAGTGTAAAAACGCTCTGAATCATCACATGATGATCCACACTGGAGAGAAACCTTACCAGTGTTCACACTGCGAGAAGAGATTTAATTATTTAGGAAACCTAAATTCACACATGCTGATCCACACTGGAGAGAAAACACACAGATGTGATCAATGCGGCAAAATGTTTTTGAGGCCTTCACAGCTGAAGAACCATCTTAGAGTTCACACAAACGAGAAGCCTTATTCATGCTCTGAGTGTGGAAAGAGTTTTAGTAATTGGTCAAATTTAAATGCACATCAGAAGATCCATGCTGGTGTGAGAGAGTTTGTATGCGTTGAGTGTATGAAGACCTTTATTTCATCTCATCAATTGAAACGGCACGAGAGGATTCACACTGGAGAGAAACCATACAAGTGTTCACACTGCGACAGGAGATTCAAACTGACTGGTACCCTTAAAAATCACAAAATGACTCACAGTGGAGAGAAAAAACACAGATGTGATCAATGCGGCAAAGCATTTTTGAGGGCTTCACAGCTGAGGAACCATCTTAGAGTTCATACAAACGAGAGGCCTTATTCATGCTCTGAGTGTGGAAAATGTTTTAAAGTGCAGTCACATTTAAATGCACATCAGAAGATCCACACTGGTGTGAGAGAGCACGTGTGTTTTGACTGTGGGAGAAGTTTTATTCAAGCTGGAGACTTGAGACGACACCAGATGATCCACGCTGGAGAGAAACCGTTCGAGTGTTCACACTGCGACAAAACATTCAGAGAATCAAGGTACCTAAAGAAACATGAGAGGACGCACACTGGAGAAAAAAATCATAATTTAAACAAAAAACACAACATTCTTGAGGACTTCAGAGCTGAAGAAACATCTTAGAGTTCATACGAAGGAGCAGCTTTTCAACGTCATTGAAATTTGAAACTTCCTGTAAACTCTACTCTACATTCACAAACAGCAGATTTCTCAGTTGAACAGCCCCTGTTATGCATTATAAAAGATCCTAGTTTGGTTTTGGGGTCTCCAACAACAGGCTGATGTGAACGCAAGCTCAAAGAACACTGTCATTGTCTTATAATCTGCATTTATTTTTACATAATGATCCCAACGACGTCCATATGATTTGTTCAGTGGTTCTTTATTTTCAAACCCCTCCCTTGTGGGACGCTAATCTCGGGTGATTGGTCAGATGACTTAGTCTGTTGTGATTGGTCGACTGTGTTCAGTGCAAGACTGAAGGAAACGCCCAACATTTCTGATCAACAGTATTGAAGCAAAAAGCAGCCGGTGTTGTTTTTGGCAGCCCTAGTCGAGTTTATTCATTCATTCATTTATCTTCTTGTCGGCTTAGTCCCTTTATTAATCCGGGGTCGCCACAGCAGAATGAACCGCCAACTTATCCAGCATTTGTTTCACGCAGCGGATGCCCTTCCAGCCACAACCCATCTCTGGGAAACATCCACACACACTCATTCACACACATACACAACAGACAATTTAGCTTACCCAATTCACCTGTACCGCATGTCTTTGGACTTGTGGGGGAAACCGGAGCACCCGGAGGAAACCCATGCCAACTGACTCAGCCGAGCCTCGAATCAGCGACCTTCTTGCTGTGAGGCAACAGCACTACCTACTGCGCCACCATGTCACCCTAGTCGAGTTTTAGTCGACTAAAATTCTCTGCCTGATTGCATGAAAGACCTAAAGTAGTTTAACTTAAGGGTGTCCCTGAGGGGTAGACAAATCCCTGAGGTAAGGGGTTTCATTATGAGCGTTGCAACAAACTTCTTAACGGTCACCCTTACCTAAGTGCCTTTTCAAAGAGATTCACTGTAGCTTCTGGCAACATACGGCAAAAGGAGTCGCTGTTGTTGTAGTTGTGCAACCAGATCGTAACTAACCACTGTTAAGCCTGGTTTACTTCTGCGTTGAGTGATCGGTGTGACCCACGGCACCTGCCTTGCTCTGCAATAACACTTCTGAAACGCTAGCTGGCTATAGGTTAGTTATGTTCCTCTATGTCTTGTTTGTTCACTGGTGTTTTGTTCTTTCCGAACACTACCTTAATGGACAAGTAGCTAAAACTCAATCATTCAGAGGCAGGAACCGGCAGACGTGCAACAACTTTAATCATAAGGTAAACACAAAACAACAGTCTCCATCTCCTTCACTGGACTCGACGCTTGTAAACACTCGCTCCATCGGGCTCGTGGCTAGTAGACAACACTTGTCACATCTACCAAGCCAATCAATCACAGAGCTAGAAGTAGCTTGTAACACGTGTAGTTACATTTTTCATGAGATGCACGTTAGGCATGGGACGATAACCGTTTTCAAGGTATGCCGCGTTTGTAAAGTAATATTGTATAATATATAAGCCTGTCTTTTAGTTGGTTATATGAGAGATTTGCTTTGTTCACCAAATAAGATCTAATTGGATTTGCATTGTAAATGTTAAATAAGAGTTCAAAGTTATTATTATTCCATATATTTCAGAAGTTTTTAGTTTCGATACTCCCAAAATCATTCTGCGTAAATCCAACCCAAGTTTTACTAAGAGTACCCTTAACTTTCAAACTAAGGCAGTGGTTCTCAAACTGTGGTACGCGTATCACTAGGGTTACACAAGCTTCCTTCTAGTGGTACGCGGAGGATTTGCTGAATAATTAAAGTAAAAAAATAAACACACTTTTTTAACCTTTTGACTTGTACGATAACACCGATGTGATCATAAAAGAATTTTAACAGGCTAAACCTTTTATTTAAGTGGCTGACAATAATAAATATTCTTAATTAGAAGAATTAATCTGCCTCATTTTTTAACTGTGCAGTGCTGTAGCTGCTTAATAAGGCCTACCGGTTATTATGGTGGTACTTGGAGAGACCATTTTTTTCTGAGGTGGTACTTGGAGAAATAAGCTTGAGAACCACTGAACTAAGGGATTTCTTAGCTTAAGGACTCTAATGCAACCGGGCCCTGGGTGTTTTAATCAGATTTATCCACAACTATTTTCATCTAGTTTTAGTTGATCGAGAACTGATGACATTTTAGTCTAGTTTTAGTCAATGGAAGTTGTATTTTAGTATATTTCTTTAGTAATGTAATTCTATGTAGCACAGTCAATATTTATCAGCTTTTTCAACATCTACAAATTGTGCCTGATCTGAAAGAAAAGCTGTACACTTTCAATGATATATGATACGGTTGCTGTTTTTTTTATTTATTTATTATTATTTGCTAACAAATTTTTGTTACGTCAGAAAAAGATCATTTTAGACATGTCCAAGTAGGCCTGTTACATAAGGTTTTTAAATGTGTTGAGTGAATTTTAACAACGTTTTAAGTGCCTAATAAAACGTTTCACCTCACACGATTGGTTAGATTGTTTTTTTGTCTACATTAGTGATAGTTTTAACCTGTCTGCAGTGTTTTAATTTGGCGCGTTTTGTTGATTTTCCTTCGCTCCCGCCTCGCCGTGATGACGTCAGCGCTGACGCGTTCATCCAGCGTCGAGTCTTCAGAGCTGAGGTGAGTCGTTCACGCTTTTTCTCGTGTTTACACAACAATAAAACACACTTTACAGTTTATTAAAGCGACAATCTGCGACTAGTTTCTGCATTGAGTTCACCTCTATCTGTGTGTCTGCTGACCAAAACAATACAGCAGGCGGCGAGGAGCTCTGAGAGGACAATATGAGTGAAGTCTTTGTGTTTTTTTCTATCGGGGTTTGGGTTTTTCCACTTTTAGTTTGTAATATTGGTAAGTATGATCTGTGGAAGGGAAATTATGATAATCTGTCGCGACCGGTAATGAACACTGATGTAGAAAACATTAACTGATCTATTGCTGGTTCTGAACTGCGGTTTAATGAGTGTTTATAGTCTGAGGCTCATCAATGTTCAGATTGTTAGATGTAAGTGAATGTTGTTGGTGCCACCTGACTTGAGTAAATCACATATTGTATCAAGGTATAGCATCATAATAATATGTATTATTTCCTCAATCAGTGTAAATGACTCAGATTTCTCTGTTTGTTCTCCTGAAGCTTCATCAGTGAAAGACAAAGACAGAGTTTATTGAAGGACAGTGAGAAGATGAGTGATCCAGAACCCTGCAGAATTAAAGAGGAGGAGACTGAAGAACTAATAGGTTTGTGTTTATTCATTACTCTTCAATAATGAGGCTGAACAACAGTGAGGTTGTTGATCCGACATTCGTCTTTGCTGCTGCATTGATCATAACTGGAGAAAACTGGACACTCACTGACTGCAGTGAATTTGACCAATCTCCATTTGACCATTTGTACCTCGCTTAAATGATCTAAGAGGATTTGACAGATCCTGTATTTTTAATCTTGATAACTGATCTCTGGCTAATTTGGTTCTTAAAACAAGTTTTCAAATCAGATTACAATGACTGAACTGATCCGCATGTGATCAGCATGTGATGAGAAGGACTGATCTATCGATCCTTGAAATCATGATAAGCAATGCAGTGATTGGCTGATGGCACATCAGCATAATGACATCATCTGCCTAATATTCAGTTTATCTCTAGTAAAGTTAGTTAAATATGATACACAATAATTTACCACATTTGTTGTGGGCTGCAGGCTTTACACTTTCATGTGTCGAGAGTATTTTTATTTACTTTTACTATCAGAGCAGGTTTTCTTTATAATAGTAAGCCTATTCAAATTTCTTAATAACTGACTGTATAAATTTTGCATCAAATAACATTTTGATATTGGTAACGGTATCTGCAACTTTTGTAAAGCATCAAATCACCGGCATATTAGCTCTCAAAATGTGTACATGACTCCCATCAATTATTATTCCTAAAAACATAAAAAATATTGGCCATATCTATTATCATACAGAAATTGTACTAAGCTGGGTCGGTACCATGAAATAGTACGTGTTTCTATCTATGAAATGCATATTAATGAATGCTTTCTTTAAACCCCTTGGTTAGGACATCCCATGACAGTTATTTCGGTGCATAGATTACATAAGTTACATTTTGCTACTTTTTTAAAAAACTTTGTCAATAACCAAATCCAGCAGAATAAACAAACTCCAGGTCTCTCTGTGAATAAGCTTGAGTTTTCTCCTTCGGTGACTGATGAGTGTCAGCATCTTCAGATACTGTTGCTTCTCATTAGCTATGTTTCCATCCTAAAATGCGAATGAACTTTATGCGCAAAACTGGATTATGGCATTAAAGACGTGTCAAAGCGGACAAATTTGTCACTTCCTGATTAACTGGTGCCAAATATCAACTGTAAAAACGTAATTTGCTGCAGGAGATATATATATATTTATATATATATATACCAAAAAAATTATATTTTTTAGGAAAATGGTGTCATTGAATATGATGACAGTTATTCAAAACATTTTTAATATCTCAGTAGAAGCTTTGTAAGTAAATATGACATCTTATGTGTAGGCATGGGCCGGTATAAGATTCTGACGGTGTGATAACCTTAGCTAAAAATATCACGGTATGACGGTATTGTGTTTACTGCTCTAAAATAGATTCTTATTTAAATGTCTGGTTATATATTTTATTTTTAGAAACATTTAAAGCACTTTGGAGCAGTAAATATGTCAGGCTGAATAATTCAAGTGAATCATTGACCTCTGCGGTCTTCATTTGTTTCAAAAACACAGATGTCTTTCCAATTTACATCTAAAAAACAATAAAAAGTTTTTTTCAATAAAAATAAAAACTAAAAAAAAGTAAATAAAAGATCTTACACATACCTCAGGAATGGTGTAGCAGAAATCTTTGGCGGTATGAAAACCTTGACTATTCCATACCGCGGAATACCTTGAAAATGGTTATCGTCCCGTGCCTACTTACGAAAACGGTCAGAATGACCGATATGGTAATCCTAATAGTTATAGAAGTCTAGTTCCACTGTTAATATAGTCTGCTCTTATATCCTTGTAAACATACAGAGTGAAGCGTGTGTATCGTTGCCCATTCTGGACATTTCTGTTGAGTTCATGAACACAACTGCCATTCAGCTCATGATAATATACTCTTTCGTTGGCTGCAGCTAGTCACTACATCTGACCGCACGTGGGGTTGACTTAAATATTTAGCATGTGTGGCGAGGGAAAACACTCAGGCAGTTGACTGTGTTTGCACATTTTACCCCGGAGGGTGATTTATTTACAGTTTTAGTGAATAGAAGGAAGGTGCAGCGTGGTCTTCTGGCCAAGAAGAGTGTAGGTGTTCCAGGGGAAAGGGTGAGGCCGTGCAGGTATGGGTGTTGGTATTGCCGGTCAACTGCTGGAGTCTGCGGTGAGAAAGATAACACAGATGTTAGCCGTAGAGTAATTTGAGTGAAATAAAGCTCACAGTTTCTGGTGTGGGTGCTGCTGTTGGTGTGTATCTGGGACCAATGGCGACGTTGCATCAATGAGCTCACCACACATGCTAGATGTTGGATTTTTGTCTGCAAGATGTTGGCGATGCGTCAGCGAACCTCTTTGGTGCATTGTTCAGTATTTCACACATAAAGACTGTTGAGCGCTGAGCACCCGCAAATTATCCTCCGATCACAGTCAGTTTTTCCAACTGGGGATACTCATCCCCAGGCCCCCAAAGACTATGCAGCGCCACGGATGCGATCCAAGACCCGTGACGAGATGATTCCAAGGCTCCATAATCCTGGACCTCGCTGTATCCTGAGCAGCTGCTTGGCAGAGTAGCAAGCAAGAGACGGATTCCTGTGACCCTCCAAGGACAGACGAGCCTCGAGTTCTCCAGCGTCCGGCGACTAGACTGCAGCTAGAGCTGCGCACCGATGGATTACTCTTCAGTGTTTGGACTCTAAGTAGTGAATATTAAACAACACTGAACTGAACTCAAACATTAATAACTAAACTGACATTGTCAATTTACTATAACCTTCTATGTGAAGCTGCTTTGACACAATCTACGTTGTAAAAGCGCTATACAAATAAAGGTGAATTGAATTGAATTGAAATCTGTCGGCGAGCTCATAAACTTTCAAATCTGGCTTAAAATCCTGCGGTGTTAACTAGGCTTTAGGAAGCAACATTGATTGACAATGTAATGTAATGTGTATTTATATAGCACGTTTATTGTGTATGGCCATACACCCAAAGCTCTTTACAATCATGAGGCGGGTCTCTCCACACCTCCACCAGTGTGCAGCATCCACTTGGATGATGCAGGACAACGGCGCCAGTGCTTCACCACACACCATCTATAGGGGAAGTGGAGAGACAGTGATAGAGCCAATTCGGTGGATGTGGATGATTGGGAGGCCATTATCGTAAGGGCCGATTGAGGAACTTTGGCCCCTACTCTTTACGAGGAATGCCATGGGATTTTTAATGACCACAGAGAGTCAGGACCTCGGTTTAACGCCTCATCCGAAAGACGGATCAATTTCACATGCTGCTGTGGAAATTATAGGCAATTAGCAAGACACCCCCAATGACGGAGCGGTTCTGCAGGTGGTGACCACAGACTTCTCAGTCTAGTGGAAGCTTGAGAGTCTACAGCCCACACAAGTGTCTCTGTTAGTGCAGCTCATCCAGGATCTATCAATGCAAGCTGCGGCAAGAAGGTTTGCCTTGTCTGTCAGCGTAGTGTCCAGAGCATGGAGGCGGTGCCAGGAGACAGGCCAGTACATCATGAGACATGGAGGAGGGCAACAGCCAAGCAGCAGTGCCACTACCTCCGCCTTTGTGTGAGGAGGAACAGGAGGACAGAGCCCTACGAAATGACCTCCAGCAGGCTACAAATGTTCATGTATCAGACTCCATGAGGGTGGTATGAGGGCCCGACATCCACGGGTGGGGGTTGTGCCTACATCCCAACACTGCAGGACATTTGTCATTTGCCAGAGGACACCAAGATTGGCTGGTTCACACTGAGCCCGTGACAGACCTGACAGAGACTGGAGACGCTGTGGAGAACGTTCTGCTACCTGCAGCATCCACTGCGATGACCAGTTTGACAGTGGGTAAGTAATGGGGTGGGGCGGCATTTCTTTTGAGGTCCGCACAGCCCTCCATGTGCTCGCCAGAGGTAGCCTGGCTGCCATTAGGTATCCTCAGAAACCTTGTGAGACCATATGTTGGTGCGGTTAACCGTGGCTTCCTCCTAATGCAGGACGAAGCTAGATCTCATTGCTGGAGTGTGTCAGCAGTTCTTGCGAGACAAAGGTATAGATGCTATGGACTGACCCACCTGTTCCCCAGACCTGAATCCAATTGAGCACATGTGGGACGTGGGATTGAGCACAAGTTTCCGCGGGCCTTGGTGCAGATGAAAAGTGCAAATAGAAAATGTATTTATATATATATATATATATATATATATATATATATATATAAAGATAGATAACTAGGTAGGTGCAGACGCAGCCGATGTGAAAGGCACTTTGTGTGCTGCTTCAGCTCTGCTTGTGTGTTCGGTAAATGTGTGCCAGTGGAGGAGATGCTGTTGCAGAAGCGCTGTGAATTGTGCAACTTTTAGGCCGACTTTGTGTTGCTTGGGCCGACTTTGCTACAATATTAGTACAATATTTCTAATTATGGCATAGCTCTCCACCCAATTACTGTACAATCACATTCGCATTATTAGCAAATCACTGACATTCCAGCATATAAACATGCTTTCTAGCGTGAAAATGTTGCCTCAGATTCATTTAACAATGGAAGATTGAGTTGTTGCGTGTTGCTCCACTTATCCAATGTGTCCATATGTTTGAAGTATTTTGAAGCAGCAATGCTGTTTTGTACTGTCGCATGAAATTCACGCTTTTTTAGAGGAAAAAATATATATATCATTAATGCACATCAGTAACTCGCCAGTAACTTCTATAATGTATGTCGCTGTTAGAAATCATCATCATCATAAACAAATTGAAATCCGGTGACTGCAATATTAAAACTCTTGGGAACAACTGTGGTCAGAACCAGTTCACAGTGACAGTGTTCTCTAGATTCCGCTCAAGCGGAGGACTTCTACTTACAGATTGCTTGCCGCTGAACCACATCATAGGTCATTACCATAAAGTTGACTACATTTCGACTCTCATCGATGCCCACACTGACGAAGACGCGCCATGCTGCTCCTCGCCACTTATCACCGCCAACTCCAATTGAAAAGGAACGACTTTTGGCTACTTTGACACTCTCGCCACTTTCGGTGTGAACGTACAGTTAGGTTAACTAAGTAATGATTAAAAAAACAACTAACACAAATGCTTGATCCCAGCCTGGCCTGAAGATAGTGGCCGAAAAAATTTGTCTGACCCGTCAAGTCTGGCCTCGGGCAGAGAATCTAAACCAGTGGTGTCCAAACTCTGTCCTGGAGGGCCGGTATTCTGCAGATTTTAGCTCCAACTTGCCTCAACACACCTGCAAGGATGTTTCTAGAAAGCCTAGTAAAAGCTTGATTAGCCCAAATGTGTCTGATTGGGGTTGGAACTAAACTTTGCAGGACACCGGCCCTCCAGGACCAACCTTGGACATCCCTGATCTAAACTCTAATGGGGGATCTTCTCTCAACATCATGACATATCTTTATTTTTAACACTTTTTTCATAATATAAACTTGAAAAAAGGTAATACTTACCAACACAAACCACCTAGCCGCAAACACATCCAGTTCTTGCTTAGTCATCTTAAGGAAATGTCATGCGTCAATCATGAATAAATATTTCCACATGTGCTCGATTCAAGGCGTCTGTGCCTAGTGAGAGCACACCCTTAAATGTGTGGGTGCCGAATCATTTTTTAAATGTATAAAAGCGGAGGTGCAAACATGTTTGACCACTTAAACATCTCAGCCGAACACACAAAGGCTCTTATTCTTGATTATTAGACTGTACGGATAAAAACTAGATTCTTAAGATGTAACTTGTTAAATTTCAGATGTGGTGGTGAAGGAGGAGAGTGAAGATGAGGAGAAACATCATGTCAAGAGTGAAGAAGAAACTCAGTCAGAGACTGAAGATTTTTCAGTGGAAACAACAGCTGTGAATTGTTTGATCTGCACTCAGTGTGGGAAGAGTTTCAGCTGCAAACAGACTCTCAAGCATCACATGATGATCCACACTGGAGAGAGACCTTACCAGTGTTCACACTGCGAGAAGAGATTCAGTTGTTCAGGACACCTGAAAACACACTTGATGATTCACACGGGAGAGAAACCACACCAGTGTTCACACTGCAACATGAGATTCAATCGTTCAGAAAACCTGAAAACACACATGCTGCTCCATGCTGGAGAGAAAACACACAAATGTGACCACTGCAGTAAAACATTTCTGAGGCCTTCAGGGCTGAAGATCCATCTCAGAGTTCACACAAAGGAGAAGCCGTATTCATGTTCAGAGTGTGGGAAGAGTTTTTCACAGAAGTCAAGTTTAAATGTCCATCAGAAGATCCACACTGCTGTGAGAGCGTTCGTGTGCTGTGAGTGTGAGAAGAGTTTCATTCGAGCTGCAGACCTGAAACTGCACCAGAGGAGTCACACTGGAGAGAGACCGTACAAGTGTTCACACTGCGACAAGAGTTTCAGTCTGGCTAGTACCTTTAAACATCACAAGATGATTCACACCGGAGAGAAACCGTTCACTTGTGCTCAGTGTGGGAGGAGTTTCACACAATTAACAAACCTTAATGAACACATGAAGATCCACACTGGAGAGAAAACACACAGGTGTGAGCAATGCGGCAAAACATTTAGGAGACTTTCACAGCTGAAGATCCATCTTAGACAACATACAGGAGAAGATGTGCTCATGCGCTGAGTGTGGGAAGAGTTTTATGCAGCAGTCAAATTTAAATTCACATCTGCAGATCCACATTGGTGTTAAAGAGCACATGAGATGACACCAGATGATCCACGCTGGAGAGAAACCTTTCGTTTGTTCACACTGCAACAAAACTCTGACGTTCAGCATTAGATAATTCGCACCGGAGAGGAACAATTCACATGTACTCAGAGGGAAGAGCTCAGGCGATCGTCATCCCTTAATAAACATGCGCAGATTCACACCGGAGAGAAAAATCGCAAATAATAACAGTAATAAAAAAATAACACTTGAGGTAGGGCTGTGCGATAATACGATATTTAATCGTGGAGGATTAAAATGACTGCACGATCCACTTTTTCTGAAAAATCGTTGTATCGCCATATATAGTGAATTGTTTTCCGCTACATTCACTCTTCCATGGTGGGGCGCCACACCAATATTCATCCCGCCACCTCGTGTCAACAAGCTTGGCCACCTTAAATTTGGACACGTATTTTTGTCAAAATGCCACGGAAAAGTGAGATCAGCCATCGGCGGCAAACTGCGGAGATATGACTGTGGCCTCTCTCGCGCGCTCTCGGTGTCGCGTGCACTCCCCCTCTTTCTGCTTTCGCGCGCACTCGCTCTCTCTTCTTTCGCGCCCACTGCCGCACTCGCTCTCTCTGTCAGTCACGGTGCTGCGCGAATCAGTTCCCCACATTCTACAGAAGTTTACCCCCAAATACATAGTTTTACGTTACGAAATGCAGTGTTGAATTTACAAACAGTTAGTAAGTACCGGAGGACAGATGTAACACATTGATCAAAGTTTCCAGTCACGTTGAAAGTAATATTTTCTCGTTTAGTTTTGCCTTCATTTATTTTTGATGTCAGACTTTATCTACTTTATTTTCCCCATGGTGACAGTTTGTGCATAATATTTTACTAGTTATTTTGCAAGATAGTTGTATTCAGATTAAAGTGTAATTTAAAGACTTGACTAATTATTCTAACGTTAGTTAACATAACCTAGTTAAGTTATTGTATGACTTGTTTGGTGTACACAATGAAAAATGTACTGTAAATATTTCTTAAGGTGGATCATAATACTGACCTTAAAATTGTATTTTTAAAAAGTTTTACTTTAAATAAAATGTTTAAATAAAATTGTAATTTTATTCAAGAAATAAACTATAGGAACTAAGACTTATTATGACTCCAGAAGAATTATTTTTGTTCAATAAATACTGTGACATTTCTTTCTTTTGTTAAAGATCACTTGGAAAACATTATTTTAAATTAATTGAAGGGCAAAAAAATGGACTTCAGCTGTATCTGTTAAGGTGCAAAAATGTGCCTTGATGTACTTGAAAGTTAGAAATGTGTTATCTCACTACAATACAAAGTTACTTGTCAAATAAATTAACAAGGAAGATTATTTAGAGTTTAAGTTATTTAATGAGCTTGTTTATGGAGACTGCAGAGTGATGCATGAACAAAATGACTTTGAATAATTGTTTAAGTAGTTTGTGATGTATGTTAAAGTGTGCCCCCTAAAAGCTTAAAGTACAAGTGGCCCCTGCCCGCCCGCGCCACTCGCTTAATGTCAGGTGACTCACACTCTGCACAGCCTTTAACTGCAGCTGTGCTGTATTGAACACTCGCACGTCACTTCTTAACTATAGCAGCAGTTTTTTCGACTGAACTAAATTTATTAAATCTTTATTTGATTAAAATATTCTTAAACATGGTAAGAGTATATTTTTATATGGGGACATTAGTTTGGTTGTATTGTACCTTTGTAACTTGCAAAATAGTCTTAAGAGACCAACTTGAAAAAGAATCGGGATAAAAATCGTGAATCGTGATTTCCCCTGAAAAAATCGTGATATGATATTTTTTCCATGTCGCCCACCCCTAACTTGAGGGCTTCAGAGCTGAAGAAACATCTTAAGCCACCTTTCTGCTGCACACGACATTTGGACACGACTGTCAGAATACGCCCCCTTTTGGCAGACTCATATCGTGGCAACTCGATGCCAAAATTAATCGAGTGCAGCAGTGATGTTTACACGTGTGAAGAAAGTGAACCGCGAGCAGATTACAGGCCTACACGTGAGGAAACTACAGCTCGCGCACGCAGGAGATCTTCACGCGTGCGCTGAACATCATCATCTGTGCACACGATGTACGCTTTCGCAAGCGAGGTCATGCCTGCAGCGCGCGGGATCAGTTCTCTCCGCTCGCTCGCTGACTTGCTCTTCTCTGCTCACGCAAAACTTTTTCAATTTTTGTCAGTCCTGGGGCGGGCCTTGGTTTACTTGTTCTCTCCAGCGCTATTGGTTACTCTCCCTTTCCGAAAGTTAGCCGGGATTAGACGCAGGTTATGATGATCCACATTTGATATGTATGGTATGGAAAGCTAGTTTCCCTATGAAATTAAAATATATAGTATGTATATCTTATCACAATGTCATAATGTAAAACTATAATCTTATAATCCAACCAATCCCGATTCTACCCCTTAACCCTTTCCCTTACCCCTACCCCTCATTTTGCTCGTTCACCCCTTCGAACGAAGATTTTTCAGGACCACACTTAAAACGGAGGGGTAAGTAAATGTCCCAGAGTGCACCTGGCACAGCGGCAGGATAGCTGAACCCGGAAGTAAGGAGATCCACAAATTATAATTTTTTTGTCATTATTACGAATTTTTACGACAAACAAACACGTTTTAATATATTCATAACCGCGTTCGTGTTTTACCGTCATGCTTTAAAAAAAATGAAAAATGCAACATATTTATCTTAACATTGTCAAACATCTTAAATTGATTAAAATTAATAAAAACTATATGGAACAGTAAATCAAAGATTGATTATTAATAATACGATTCTGAGTTAGTTAGTTAGTTTTGGCCAGAATGTACACAATATAACATAACATTTTCTCTTTTTTTTTGCTGGGGCACCAATGGCGTTAAGCAGCTTCACTGCGGCATTTGAAGAAATCTTTTGGATCATCAGTGGGAAAATTAACAATAATTTATCAATTAATCGTAAATATTCATAATATTCAAACACATAATGCCATAATAGACATAATGTGACTATGGCGTGTGCCAGTAATCCAGGCCAGTCCCTGAATGAAAAGGTCGGATTACAACATACCGGCTGAGCTGCAGAGCAAACTAACTGCAGGATGTTTATCGTTTCAACCATCCTTAAACAGCTTTAGACTAATTGTGATTAGTTATAATATAGAGAAGTAAGATTAAGTTAGTTAAATAAACGACTTGTAGCTCGTCACAGAAAGAGTGGAGGCTCCTGAACACCGTTGCTGAAAAGTCCGCTGATACAAGCTCGCCTCGTCCCGTCATATTTAATGACTTATTTCACTGTTATAATAATAATAAGTTATCATTATTATTATTATTACTATTGTTATTATTATGCAGCTGGAATGACCGGCTCCAATCCATCATCAAAATCCATGAGGTTAGCTGGACTCTGAAGCTTTGATTCACTGACTGACAGACGGACGTAGCCTGTGACTGACAGCTCGCCTACAGTATAAACAATTAAATGGCAAACGTTTTTAGTTAGCCTAGTGAATCCTCTTTTTTAAAAACATATGTTTTTTTGTTTTGATATTATCGTTAAATCAATGAGCAAACTCAGAGCACTTCGCTGGTGGTGACTCTCCTCCCAGGGCATGCTGAGCTCGCGCATATAGCTGTTCTATAATATTATATGCTATATAATGTTACATCGCACTTTGTAAAGAAACTGGTCTGGCGCATATCGCGTTTTGTGAAAAAAAATACATTTTGTAGTCGGCCTATAATGTTCAAAAGTTTCATTCTTAAATTGTGTTAATGCAGATAAGAAAACAACAAGCATGTGTCACTCAAAGGCAAGGGAATAAAAATAAGTATTTAAATAAAATTTAAAAGCTTACAATGAAGGAGAAATCCTGATGTTCAGAGGGAGACTGTTCCAGAGCATACCTGCTCTTTCTGGGAAACTTCTACTAAAAGTGGAGCTCACTTATTTTAGGAATGTCCTTTTGTTCAGTCTTTTTGGATTTTCAAGAGTTCACACTGAGCTGATGATTGATTTTGAAGCTTGTTTGGCATGCTGACCCGGGAGAGAGCCCTGAGCTCATAAGATCCTCGAGCCCGGGGCTCCCTCCCGTTTGCAAGGCGAGAGGGGAGTTTGAGCTCAGGTAGATCTGGAGAACTCCCCTGCTGTAGTAGCTGATGAACAGATAGTGATCGCTCTTCAGAGATAACTACTTACTAGGAGCATGCCTATGAGCTGATTTGGATTAGTCAACTTAAGTTAAGTTGCATGTTTTTGGATGGTGGGAGGAAACCGGGGAACCCGTGGGAAACCCACGTGAGCACGGGGAGAACGTGTAAACTCCACACAGAAACGTCAGCTGGCTTGGTAAGGACTAGAACCAGTGACGTTCTTGCTGTGAGGCAACAGTGCTGACTACTGAGCCACCGTGCCACCCATCTAGGAAAGGAGGAGGAGGAGGGGTGGAAGTGGGGATTCTTCAAAACGAAGATGGCTGTTATATGGAGCTTAGGGTGTTTATAGTGGCTTAGGAATCGTCTGATTGGTGAATCATAAATTGAATAATGCAGGACCAGCTGCGGTCAATCATAAACATGTGATCCTCTCCAAATTAGTTTATAAATAAACTTCACAAAGTGCTGTTTTGAAAATGCTTTCATTATCCAAAATAATCGTAATCATTGTTTAGGACTTAATCAACACACCTTGTTATGGGGTTTACACTCATATATTGGAAAGTTTTATGTTTATAAATGTAAATAAATGCAAACCCCTTTTTAGCATATTCAAACAAGAAGTATTAGCCTGAAAAGTGATGTTTAAACTCCTGAGATGTGTGCTTATTGCTTGTATTTAATAGGCCTATTAGTTTTTATGTTTATATTACCCTCTCCTTTCCCCTTATTTCTCTCATGCTTTTGTGTATTTAATTCATAATTCCCTTATTGTTTAAAAATGAACTAAAGCGACTGTATTCTGTTTGTACTGTAAATCTTTTGTTGTTACTAATAAAAAAATGTAAAAATAATGATGACACAATGTGATCAGTCATAATGACTGCTGCAACTTTGAGCCCCGATGTATACGGCTGTCAGGCTCGGTTTTCAACTGCACCCCTGCCTGTGCTCGGCAAATCTCTTTGATCACCGGCTGCAGCCATGGTTCAAGTCGAACGCACCTTTTGTGTTTTCAAGACAACTACGGAGGCTTTTTAATCTTAAACTCAGCGGACCCGGTACCGGGTCCTATGACATCATCAGTTTCACTTTCTTTTTTTAAGGTCCATGGTTGCGCAAGACCCCTATAAGTGGTTCCGTTTGAAAGCGTAGAGGCTATATTTTATGCACATATGCATCACTTAGGTTTTTATTTTACTGTACAAAAGTTATTACTGTTAAAATACTGGATACCCGAGCTGTCATTTTCCTATTTTTATATGCTTCATATATGACACACATGTACAAGTCATAGCTCAAATAAAAGCTCTTGCCCGTCCTTGTACGATTCTAGCGTTCCTTTATGTGAATTATATTCTATTTATATTCTATTTCATATTATATTTATGATCAATAAGCAGCCCCAGATTGCACAGAAAGCCACAAATGCGACATCATCTCTTACCTTATGCTGAGTGCTTCAAAACAGGCCATTTCTCAGGCCACCTGTTTTTGAGGTGATGTTCATAAGTATTTCTTTTATATGTATAATGTGGTCAAAACACAGTGAATTATGTTTGATCAAACCAAAGATCGTGAAAATATGAAAACAATAGTCTATCCGCATGCCATATTTTCCCAACATTCAGTTGAATTACAATAACCTTTGCATACTCTATGGTAGAGATCAAATTCTTTTTCCTAGTGTTTGCTGCTCTCTGCTGGTTTCAAGCAGAACTGTCTGGAGTTTCTTATTCTCTTATGGGATTATCTACACATTTTCAAAAAAGCATTTTAGAACAAAAAATTAAAAAGCGCCCAATGTTGAAGTGGTTCATCATAAAACAGAAAACATAACAAATATTATTTAATACTTTCAGCAGTTTCTTTTGTAAATTCAAATGGTTTTCTGTCCAATAACACTGGAATTTGTCATTTATACCACTGCATTTGGATATGGAAGATTTTCCAAGTTTGGTAGGCAGAAATTACATAAAAAAGGTATAGCACCTCTCATCAGTTGGAATACAATAACT
Organism: Danio albolineatus; assembly: GCA_903798035.1. Lineage (NCBI taxonomy): Eukaryota > Metazoa > Chordata > Actinopteri > Cypriniformes > Danionidae > Danio > Danio albolineatus. Next base: position 1,003,248 of record CAIGQQ010030823.1, on the reverse strand, counting down.
TTTGCATAGATTATGATAGAGGCATTTTTCTTTTTTCTTATGATTACTAACATGTGCAGGAACCAGCAAAAATTTATTCCAGAAACCTAGACCACACAGAACCTAAAAGGTACTCTTTTAAATTTGAGTTTATAAAGAAAAAATACAGAAAGCGCCTCTTTTTTTTTAAGTGTTTATGATAACACAGACAACATATACAAAAATTTTAATCACTTTCAACAGTGTTTTATGAAAATTTAAAAGGTTTTCTTTAAAATGACACCACATTTTTGCATTTACTCCTCTGCATGTGGATTTGGGAAGCTTTTAAAATTAGGTAGACAAAATCCAGGCGGAAATCCCAAAATAGCACCAGAGTTTAATCAGAATCAGAATCAGAAAGAGCTTTATTGCCAGGTATGTTCACACAAACGAGGAATTTGTTTTGGTGACAGAGCTTCTACAGTGCAACAGAATTACAGAGACAGGACAAAAAACAGATAATAAATATATTCAAAAATATAGAAGTAAGTGTTAAATGCAAATATACAAATGGACAAGTGTATGTACAGGTGTATTACTATATACAGCGTTATATGTGCAGCTGTTATGTGCAAACTGGCATGTAAAGTGTGTTGTTAAATAAGTGTATGTGTGTGTAAGAGTGTACAGCAGTAGTGGTGTTGGTTCCACGATTATTATCATCAAGTGTTCATGAGATGAATCGCCTGAGGGAAGAAACTGTTTCTGTGTCGGGCTGTTCTGGTGCGCAGTGCTCTGTAGCGTCCACCAGAAGGTAACCGTTCAAAGAGGCAGTGTGCTGGGTGTGAGGGGTCCAGAGTGATTTTGGCCGCCCTTCTGCTCGCACTGGATAAGTACAGTTCTTGGAGAGTAGGAAGGGTTCTACCAATGATTCGCTCAGCAGTCCCAACTATTCCACGTAGTCTTCTTAGGTCATATTTGGTAGCTGAGCTAAACCAGACAGCTATTGAAGTGCAGATGACTGATTCAGTGATGGAGGTGTAGAACTGTTTCAGAAGCTCCTGTGGCAGGTTGAAC
>CAIGQQ010030823.1:921194-937210 GCA_903798035.1 Danio albolineatus | reverse complement strand
TGCTGACCAAAACAATACAGCAGGCGGAGAGGAGCTCTGAGAGGACACTATGAGCTCAGTGTTTGTGTTTATGTCTGTTTTAGGAATATTTCTAAACATGATTTGTCACGAGTAATGGGAATCTAGCCAAGCAAATACATGAATTTTGGTGCAGAAAAGCATAAATAAATTTGTGGTGCTCTTTATTTTCTAAAGGTTTTTATGGTTTGCCAATGTCTGTCCATACAGTATGTGCTTCTGCTAATCTAAAGACTTCATTTGTCATAAATACTTGTATAATATTTATCTAGATATTTATATTAATGCAACTGTCTATATATATTTTTAGTAATCACAGTAGTAATAAAATTATTACAAAAACTCAGTAAAATGAAATAAGCTGATCCTGAATGGCTGTTTAATGAGTGTTTACAATCTGAGGCTCATCAATATTATCAGAGCTGCTGAAATCCTCTTTATGTCATCCCAATAGTTCCTGTTTTTACCTCATTCTTTATACTGATGTCTCCAGATCTACAAGTCGTCGCATGAAGTTAATTTTATTGGTGTCGGCTGATTTTGAGCAAATCACATAACACATCTGATTCACTTATCTGAACTGTACATACCCACTGTACATATACATTTGTATTGTTTATCTATCTGCACACTTTTGATTATTAATGAGCAACCTACATTGCACTGATTCATTTATTTGAACTGTACATGTACATTTGTAATTGTTTATCTATGTGCACACTTATTATTAATATCAACCTGTACGTACAATCATTTATTGTAAATCTGGGCTCATGACTAAGTCAACCTGTATATAATGTTCATAGTACATCCATCTGTAAATATCACCATAGTTTTTCTAATTTATACCTGTATCTGCACTTGCTGCTATTGCACTTCTGGTTAGACCTAAACTGCATTTCGTTGCTTTGTACTTGTACAATATGTAACGACAATAAAGTTGAATCCAATCTAAATCTAAACATCTTGTATCACAAGATATAACATCATAATGTGTTTATTTCATCAATCAGTGTAAATGACTCAGATTTCTCTGTTTATTCCTCTGAAGCTTCATCAGTGAAAGACAAAGCCAGAGTTTATTGAAGGACAGTGAGAAGATGAGTGATCCAGAACCCTGCAGAATTAAACAGGAAGAGACTGAAGAACTAATAGGTTTGTGTTCATTCATAACTCTTCAATAATGAGGATGAAGAACAGTGAGGTTGTTCATCTTTAAGTACTTATTCTAATTACATTTTATTACAGAAATTACATATTAAAAAAATATTGTTTAGAATATGGGACCTTCCTAAATTACGTTTACAGATCAAACACATTTTCTTTCAAATCAATTAACATTAAAAGTTTTTTAAAAAATGTAATCGCCACATTTCATTGACAATAAACGAGTTGAGATGTGTTGTCATGGCAGCAAAAATATATGAGATCATAAAGTATTGAACTTTTTTTGAACATGATCATGATGCAACTTTCTGATGCTTATTCATGTACAGTTGTGATTACAGGTCTATACATCTCATTGCAATTTTTAGTTAAATTAATTTATTTAAATTAATCATTAGTTTAATTCTGGGCGCCACAGTGGCGTAGTGAGTAGCACGTTCGCCTCACAGCAAGAAGGTCGCTGGTTCGAGCCTCGGCTGGGTCAGTTGGTGTTTCTGTGTTTTCTCCGGGTGCTCCGGTTTCCCCCACAAGTCCAAAGACGTGGTATAGGTGAATTGGGTAAGGCTAAATTGTCTGTAGTGTATGAGTGTGAATGTCTATGTATGGATGTTTCCCAGAGATGGGTTGCAGCTGGAAGGGCATCCGCTGCGTAAAACGCGCTGGATAAGTCGGCGGTTCATTCTGCTGTGGCGACCCCGAATTAATAAAGGGACTAAGCCGAAAAGAAAATGAATGAATGAATTTAAATTAATCATTCGTTTAATTCTCAATTGAACTGCATGTGATGCTGTAGCCTGAAAGTGTCAGTTTGTCTGTGATGATGATATGAGCTGCTATAGCTGGGCAAAGTAGTTGTAGTTAATTTACTATTAATGATAACAATACAAAAAATAGTAATTAGGACTGTACGATATCGAGAAAAAAATGAAAATGACATTATAATGGAAGTCAGTGGGGCAAAAACACGAACATAACGAAGGGTGGTATTGATGGTATTCCCAAAATATGTGTCAAAATAAGAATTGCCACCCAAAAATCATCCCATTTGCTGAAACAGAGAGAAAGTTGGGGCCAAATTAAGACTCAAAATAACCCCAGAGTGGATGGAAACATCCCCAACAGCACACAAGTGTTAAGATTAAACTTCACAAGGATTGTTAACAAATGTTAACATTATGTTTTAACAATTATATAATAATATATATATATATTTAAATAATAATTAAGTTATTAACAATTATAATGTTGTAATAGACTCTTTGTAAGTTATTGAAAAGCTTGATTGCTGATAAGGCTGGCCCACACAGTTATTACGGGCAAACAGTTTTTCACACAGGGGTATTTACTTTTGGATTACATCTGCTGGATTTATATTATTATTATTATTTATTTATAAATTATTATTATAATTATATCAGGACCTTTAATTATGTTTTTCGATTATATTTTCAGGGATATGTAATTTTATGTTGTGTTTCCTCTTAATAATATAAGGCTTCATTTTAAAACTGCATGATGTCTTTACATTTGTCATTTTTATAATTTTGGCAAATATTTAAATTAGATTGTTGATCTGAAACATTAATGGAGACCCATTATTCCTCTTTTTACTAAATGTAAAGTCTCTGATGTGCCCAGAGGGTGTATGTGGTTTCAGCTCACTGCAAGTCATGTTTTATAACTCTCTGAAATTGACACTTTCAGTATTTCAGTCAAATTGGATAATTTTGGTGACTGTCGCTTTAAATTCAAATGAGATTGTGCTCTCTTCAAAACAGGGCGGGCCTACAAGCATATATGTGTCATCATAGCAGCAGATTCAAAAACAAGATTAATGTTATCAGTAGGAAACTGAACGGGTCAAAAGAAGTGTGAAAATACGTCGGTCTATGAAGACTCCTGTCGCTGTTCATTTGTGCTTCATCTAAACCTCCACTTATATAATCTACTTAGTCACTGACACTGGGCTCTATTTTAACAATCAAGGTGCAAAGTCTAGTCTAAAGCTCATGGCGCAAAAGTATTACAGCCGTGTACGAATTCACTGCTATTTTAAGGACCGAAAAATACGTGTTGCACCATAGTACATGGTCTAACAGGGTTGTGCTTCTTCTCTTAATGAGTTATGGGTGTGTTCACCAATCAGAGTTTCATCTCCCATTCTGTTTAAGAGTCTTGGCAGACTTTGTAAGTGTAAAAACTGAACACTTCACTAGAGTTAAACGGTTAAACAGAGCATCTGCAGCGCAAGGATAAAGAACGAGCCTCCTCCATTCAGCCTCTTTACTTTCACTTTCACTTTCTTTCGTGGAGTAACGAAACAGCGTTGTACACTCCACTGAAGACATCCATTAGCCTACATAAGTAATTTTGTTTGCTAAGCGCGAAGATTTGTTTCAAAACTATTTCTAAATTCAGTTCTAATCTCCAGCAAAGGAATAAATGAACAACAACAAAGTGAAAAAATAGATATAAAATAAGACAAAGTGAAAGCATAAAGATATATCCAAAAACGCGTGCTATGCCCCATATGGGGTGTCCAAAACCTGACAGGTGGACAAATCTAAGCTTGTTTACAATAAAACAAATATAAATATGCATGTAATTATTAATAATAATGACATTGTTTAACTTTTAGACTAGTAATATCGCTTATTTGACCACTTACACATCTCAGCCAAACACACAAATGCTCTTCATGATTATTTTACTGTCCGGAGAAAAACTAGACTCCTAAAATGTAATTTGTTTAATTTTCAGATGCGATAGTGAATGAGGAGAGTGAAGAACTGAGTGAAGATGAGGAGAAACATCACGTCGAAAGTGAAACTCAACCGAAGATTGAACATAGTATTTTAATGCAAAGAACAGCCGGAAGTGGTTTCACCTGCACTCAGTGTGGAAAGAGCTTGAAGAGCAAACACGATGTCCACCTTCACATGATGATCCACACTGGAGAGAAACCTCACAAGTGTTCACACTGCCACACGAGATTCAATCGTTTGGGAAACCTGAAAAGACACGAGATGATCCACACCGGAGAGAAACCACACAGCTGCGATCACTGCGGCAAAACATTTTTTGTTCGGTCAAAGCTGAAGGATCATCTTCGAGTTCATACGAACGAGAGGCCGTATTCATGCTCTGAGTGTGGAAAGAGTTATACACTGCTGTCAAATCTGAAACAACATCAGAAAACCCACACTGGTGTGAAAGAGTTTGTGTGCCTCGAGTGTGGGAGGAGTTTCATTACATGCGCAGACTTGAAACGACACCAGATGATCCACACCGGAGAGAAACCGTACAAGTGTTCACACTGCGACAGGAAATTCAATCGTTCCAGAAACCTCAAAACGCACGAGATGATCCACACTGGAGAGAGACCGTTCCCATGCAGTCAGTGTGGGAAAAGTTTCAGACGATTATCACACCTTAATGAGCACATGCTGCTCCACACTGGAGGTCTTCAGAGAACGCACATGTGATCATTCATTCGTTTTCCTTCAGCTTAGTCCATTATTCATCAGGGGTCGCCACCGTGAAAATGAACTGCAAACTTATCCAGCATATGTTTTATGAATGCCCTTCCAGCTGTAACCCATCACTGGGAAACACCCATACACACTCATTCACTCTTATACACTTCGGCCAATTTAGTTAATCAATTCACCAATAGCGCATGTGTTTGAACTGTGGAGGAAACCCATGGCAACACGAGCAGAACATGCCAACTCCACACAGAAATACCAGCGACCTTCTTGCTGTGAGGCGGCAGTGCTAACCACTGAGCCACCACGTCACCCCCACATGTGATCAGTGTATATGGAATTATGTAAAATATCATATTACTAAGATTGTTTTCTTTTCACATGAACGATTATATTATGAATGATATTGTTTGCAAATCTGTTCGTTATTTAAACGTGTACAAAGTGTGCCTGTTCAGGAAAGAGAAGCTTTACACTTTCGTTGACATAGATATATACACTAGACATCACATTTGGACCCTGTGTGTGCGTCAATAGCGCCGCCACATTTGTACAGTGCTCCCAGGACAAACGTCATTCAGCCGCACCAGTCAAGACTAAAGCCAATGTGAAGATGCTGGACTTTAGCGCTGTGTACGGGTGTATTAATTAGCAAACAAAGCACAAAGGCAGACCATTTCATAGGTAAGATTTAGGTTTTACAATTTTGTATGTTGCGAACTCAACAAGTATTGATGATAATACAGTCACTACTGCATTCACTATAAGGCAAAGTAGCACCAACTCGCACTAAACACTAGGCTTATGCTAGTTTTGTTGAATAAAATGAGCAAACAATGCCAATGACATGACAACAAGACGCTCCGTCATAATGGAGATTCATGAACAAACGAATCGCTCTGTCTGTTAGCATGAGAAGTGTAAGCGGGAGAGGGGGGGGTGTTTCAGGACACGGATTAGATCAAATCTAACAGGGAGAGAGATGATACATTTACATGCACACAAACACACACTCTTGTCTGCAATACCCATGCGGTCACTCATCCATCGATGTCAAATTATAATTTTCATAATTTAAAAAAATTGTTGCACACTGACCACCGGAAAAACTCCCGATGTATATATCTCTGGCTCTGGATGGCCACAGTCCTCCACTGCACATGGTCCCACATTTATTTCAAAGGAGCGCTACCCTGTACTAAAATGACAGCTCTATTATTAACGCATTCCTTCCAGTTGAAAAACAATAGGGTAGGGTAAACATCTATGTTTCGTCGATACATGATGTACGTTTGTTGTTGTTTTTTTCATTGCTTTCAGTTTACTTTAAGCAATTATTTAAATATATATATATTATAATTTAAAAAAAAATCTTTCATGATTGTAGATACATCAGAAAAAGATCGTTTTAGATATCCATATCTGTCAGCCATTAAGTGTTACGCTTTTTAAATGTGCTAAGTGGATTTTCTAAATATTTTTAAGTACATAATAAACCGTTTCACCTCACACGTGACTGGATTAAGATTACATTAGTGATTGTTTTTGTTTGTCAACGTAATTTATGTGCTTATTTTATGTGCCTCCGTTGTTCCCGCCTCTCCGCGATGACGTCAGCGCTGACGCGTTCATCCAGCGTCGAGTCTTCAGAGCTGAGGTGAGTCGTTCACGCTTTCTCTCGTGTTTACACAACAATAAAACACACTTTACAGTTTATTAAAGCGACAATCTGCGACTAGTTAATCTTGATAACGTTCATAAAATGAGCTGATCTGCTGCTGATCCTGAATGGCTGTTTAATGAGCGTTTACAGTCTGAGGCTCATCAATATAATCAGAGCTGCTGAAATCCTCTTTATTACATGTTAATAGTTCATGTTTGTCTCATTCATTATACTGATGTCTTCAGATCTACAAATTGCCATGTTAATTTTATTGTTGTCAGCTGACGTTGATTACTTTGAGCAAATCACTTAATCACATATTGTATCACCAGATATAACATCATAATGTGTTTATTTCCTCAATCAGTGTAAATGACTCAGATTTCTCTGTTTGTTCTCCTGAAGCTCCATCAGTGAAAGACAAAGACAGAGTTTATTGAAGGACAGTGAGAAGATGAGTGATCCAGAACCCTGCAGAATTAAACAGGAAGAGACTGAAGAACTAATAGGTTTGTGTTTTTATGAAGTTGTGAACCTTTAAGCATCAGTTTTGGTACTTTTCCATGTTACCTTTTATTTTTTCTGAACTATTTTCTTAAGAAATATGGTTTATGTTTAAACAGCAAAAAATGAAATAAATAAATGCTTTGATTTAGGCATGGGCCGGTATAAGATTCTGATGGTATGATAACCTTGGATAAAAATATCACTGTATTGTGATTACTGCTAAGATATCTATATATTTTTTAATATCTGGGTAAAAAGCAGAAACATTTCCATTTTTAACACAATATATTTTGTTTTGACTTTCATTTAAAACATTTAAAATATTTTGGGGCAGTAAACACGTCAGGCTGAATATTTCAAGTGAATCGTTGACTTCTGCTGTCTTCATTTGTTTTAAAAACACAGACGTCTTTACAGTTTACAACAGCATCTTTTGATATCTTTTCTGCAGTGGTGTAGTGGTTAGTGCGTCAGGCAGGGGGGGTTGGGGCATGGCCCCCTCAGAAAGAATTTATGCCCCCCCCCCGGTTTTCATAAAGGGTTTGTTCACCCAAAACTGAAAATTATTCTGTCATTATTTACTCAAACTTATGTCGTTCCAACTTTCAATCCCCTTTGTTCATCTTCAGAACACAAATGAAGATATTTGATGAAATCTGAGAGCTCACACATCCACAATAATCAGCAATAGTCGATAATCCTCGCTTCAGATCAGGTGCACTGCGCGCGTAATAAATGTGCGCACTAAAGTGGCACACTCTAAACTTACAGGAGATATGAGAACTGCGTATGTAGGCCTATACAGTTGTTGTTTTTTTGTGGTGAACAAAAGTGGACTTGGACTTACTGTGATTACAGTTCACAATCACTGAAGACACATGGGATATGTTTTAACAATGCTTTGGCTTCTTTTCTGGATTATTTCTGTGTCGTCTGTCTATTGAGGATGAAGTGGGTTAGAACGGCATGAGGGCTGAGTAATTTGTTTTAATTTTTTTAGTTAACTAATTATTTGAATACAACTTTCTTAAGTGTAGTAATTCAAGCTTTAGTCGAAATTTGTTTGCAGTTTTTCTTTGGCGCCGGCTGTGCTTTCAGCCACATGTGCTTTTGTTTATGATTCTTAATCGGTTCACATCGCATCATATTGCAGACGATCACTTATCACTATGACACTGTTTACATTGAGTATTAACTTGCATAAAGCGTGGGTATGATTCCGTTATTCTGATTTCACTAGATTTATTTTATGAAATAGTAGTGTAGGACTGTCTAGGTGATGATGTCATCATGGTCTGATTTTTTTTTGTCCTAGTGCATGCATGCCTTTACCTAAAACTTTATTATTGTTGTTGTTGTTGTTGTTGTTTTTTAATGCACGTTTTTGTTCAGCATACGATCATTATTTTTGGCTCGTGACTGGTGCTGTCGGGTTTGTCTCCTCGTCTTCAGCACTGTCCATGGTCCTGGGTTGCTCTTTGCTCTTTGATCTCCCTACTATGATTGTCAGTCACTTCCACACCTGTTCCACTATTTGAACTGTTTGACGTTGACCTGACTGGACTGTTCATTAGCCAAATGAAATGGGACGCTGTCCTCATGTGTGCCGCGCTGGAGTTGTCAGTGACTTTCCCCTTAGTGTTTCTAAAGTTACTTTTAAGTAACGAATATCAGTTTACACCTTGACTGGCTCAAATAATATCCATCAAGTACACACGCCTTGATGTCGCTTTTTATTTTGCACTGTCTGAAAGCATTCGCCGGAGATTAAATGATCCAGCTTGCATTTATTAGGTAAAATCAGTACAAGTTAGCAGCTAAACTGTTTAGCCTACTCCATTTAGTCAGTAGTTTAGACAAAAATATAAGGGCAGAAATAAATAAATAAACAAATAGCAACAAGAGGGACCAGATTATTCTAGCCCTGTAGTGCGTCGAGACATGCATTCTGGTGCTCACGGCTACTTGAGTTCGATTCCGCCTCGCGGTCCTGTGCCGATCCTTCCCCTCTCTCTGCCTTCCATGCTTTCCTGTCAATTCTCCTTACTGTGCCATCTAATGAAGGTGAAACCCCCCAAAAAAAATGTACTTTTTTTTTTATTACACACACCTTAGGAACGGTATATGGCGGTTTTAAAATCTTTACTTTTCCAAACCGCGGTATACCTTGAAAACTTCTTATCGTCCCATGTCTAATTGATTTTACTTAATACTTAATTACGCATTTGTTAAAACTTATTTACTTAATTTTTTAGATCTAATGGTGAAGGAGGAGAGTGAAGAACTGAGTGAAGATGAGGAAAAACATCATGTCAAGAGTGAAGCTTACTCAGATTGTTTTATGGAAAGGACAGCCGTAAAATTTACCTGTACTCAGTGTGGGAGGACTTTTGGCCGCAAACACACTCTCAAGCTTCACATGATGATTCACACTGGTGAGAAACCTTACAAGTGTTCACACTGCGACAAGAGCTTCATTCATTCAGGACACAAGAAAACGCACGAGAGAATCCACACCGGAGAGAAACCCTTCACATGCACTGAGTGTGGGAAGAGTTTCAAACGCTCAACATCCCTAAATTTACACCTTCTGATCCACACTGGAGAGAAAACACACAGATGTGAGCAATGCGGCAAAACATTTTTGAGGCCTTCGGATCTGAACGACCATCTTAGCGTTCATACAAACGAGAAACCTTATTCATGCTCTGAGTGTGGAAAGAGTTTTAGACATCGGTCACATTTAAAAGCACATCAGAAGATCCACGCTGGTGTGAGAGAGCATGTCTGCTTTGAGTGTGGGAAGACTTTTATTAGAGCTGGAGAGTTGAAACGCCACCAGATGATCCACACTGGAGAGAAACCGTACAAGTGTTCACACTGCGACAAGACATTCAGACATGTAGAATATTTAAAAACACATGAGAGGATTCACACTGGAGAGAGACCGTTCACCTGTACTCAGTGTGAGAAGAGTTACACACAAGTCTCACATCTTAATCAACACATGAAGATCCACACTGGAGAGAAAACACACAGATGTGATCAATGCGGTGGAACATTCTTGAGGCCTTCAGAGCTGATGGAGCATCTTAGAGTTCATACAAATCTTCAATTCCTGTCAGAAAGGGGAATTGAAGTTGAGTAACCCCGCCGGTCCTACCTCACTCAACCCACTCCGAGCTCGGATCGTACCGGCGACTCTCCGCATGAGAGTCGGTTGCTCTACCATGAAGGCTAAAACCATGGCCTTTTGAATCTGTCGCTACAGCACCTTTTAAGGTCAGAGGAGTGAGGTTCACCTGCACAGCACTTCACTTCACTAGCTGGCCTCCATTACACTTGCAAACTCCCTAACCAACTAGTCCATTGCCATGTCCAGCAATGCAGCGGTATCTCCATTGGTTTAACTTCAGAATGTTTCATAACTGCAAGAAATCATTCATTTATTCATCCTATTTTCAGCTTAGTCCCTTCATTAGTCTGGGGTCGCCACAGCGGAATGAACCGCCAACTTATCCAGCATTTGTTTTACACAGCGGATGCCCTTCCAGCTGCAACCCATCTCTGGGAAACATCCATACACACTCATTCACACTCATACACTACGGACAATTTAGCCTGTACCGCATGTCTTTGGACCTGGGGGAAACCGGAGTACCCGGAGGAAACCCCCTTGGGAGAACATGCAAACTCCACACAGAAATGCCAACTGACCCAGCCGAGGCTCAAACCAGCGACCTTCACCTGCTTTGTTATTCTCTCTATCACTAGTGTCTCAGTTCCTGGAGGGCCGCAGCTCAGCCCAGTTCATCTTTAACCCTAATTAAACACACCTGATCAAACTAATTGGTTCCATAATGGCCTGTTTCCACTGAGTGGTACAGTACGGTACGGGTCACCTTTATCAGGCTTGCGTTTCCACTGCTAAAGGGTACTCTTGGTGTGCGTGGTGTACGACAGAAAGTTTCAGTCGGGGTTGGCACTGCGCAGCGCAACTCTTCAGACTTACACCGACACAAACACAAGTCATGGTATTAGTTTGTTTCTTTTAATAACAGCAGTAACTAACTGAACAATTATTTAAATTGTACACCTGTACAAGCTAAAAGTTAACTTTATTTTTATTTACAAAGTGTGCAAAGTTACAAAGTTTTCTGCCTGTCAGGGGAATGTTGTGCAGTAACCCCGGTCGTGGTTTTGTTCTTAAGGACCCCTCTCACCCTGCTCACAGACTGTTTTCTCTCCTGCCTTCCGGCAGGCGCTTCAGGCTTCCTCGGACAAAAACCAGCAGACTGATTTTGAGATACGCTAGTGTGGACGTGGATCATTTTCATGCTAAAACGCTGTTTTAAAACTAAAACGCACTAGTGTAAACGGGGCCTGAGGAACAGCTTTTTCCCCAGAGCTGTCTCCCTTTTGAACTCTGCCCCCCACTGACTCTTTTGACCCCCACACCCCCCCCCACTCTCCTCATAACTTATACTCCTCACAGTCACTGCACTACTGAACATTTGCACATCTAAAAAAATTGCACATTCATTGCACTGATTCACTTATCTGAACTGTACACACTCACTGTACATATACATTTGTAATTGTTTATCTATCTGCACACTTTTGATTATTAATAAGCAACCTACATTGCACTGATTCACTTATCTGAGCTGTACATACCCACTGTACATATACATTTGTAATTATGTTTATCTGCAATTTTGATTGTTAATGAGCAACCTCCATCGCCCTGATTCATTTATTTGAACTGTACACACCCACTGTACATGTACATTTGTAATTGTTTATCTATCTGCACACTTATTATTAATATCAACCTGTACGTATAATCATTTATTGTAAATCTGGGCTCATAACTAAGTCAACCTGTATAAAATGTTCATAGTACATCCATCTGTAAATATCACCATAGTTTTTCTATAACTGCACCTTATAATTTATACCTGTATTCTACACCTGCTGCTATTGCACTTCTGGTTAGACCTAAACTGCATCCAAACCTCAACTGTACAACGTGGGATATAATTTCTCAGTTTGCGTAACTGCTTCATTGCTGAAGCTGTTCCAGAGCAATATATTTAAAAATGACCACTGGTATCACTGTAGAGACGGGTTTCAAAGCTTCGACACATTGGCTTCAACTGCTTCAGTGTTTCAAAAAGCCTCGCTCTGCCCACTACTACAAACGTGGTGCTGGAGGGCCGGGGTCCTGCAGATTTTAGCTCCAACTTGCCTCAACACGCCTGCATGGATGTTTCTAGAAAGCCTTGTAAGAGCTTGATTAGCTAGCCCAGGTGTGTCTGATTGGGGTTGGAACTAAACTTTGCACCCCTGAGTTAAAGCCTAGTTTCAGTTTTACCATTGACAGAACACAGGTTAACTTGACACTGGAACTACCAGAATACCATAACTACTAGAAATACCATAGTGATCATTCTGACCAGCTTATGAATCTTATTGAGTTATTTCACGAGTTCACACTTACAGATATTTGACTGAATAGAATATGCGTATTTGGCGTGCTGTCCGGGGAGACACCCTAACTCGTGTTATTCCCCTTATCAGGATAGAGAGAGATACGGTAGGGTCAGAGCGTATTGTAAGCCCGGCTCCAAAACGCTCCCTCCTCAGATTTAAGTAGGTATGGGGTTAAATAGTGTGGAGTTGGGGTGGTGGAGGGATGCTGAAGTCAAAAGAAAATAGGTATGATGTATTTATAGGGGTTTGGTTTTGAGCCGATTGGATAATAGAATGATTGTCTGTGATGAATTAGCCTCGTCAAAGACTTGTAAGAAAAAATGTGGACGACGTGGAAATCTCAATGAAGATGTTTATTCAGCGTAGCAGTCTCAAAATACAGCGCAGTATCTTGGGTTCACCGGAGTAAGAATGAGCCCCGAACATCTCTAAACTCAAACTTTTATACTATTTTAGCTGTTGCCTCTAGACCTGCCTTTCAGATGTAAATTAAGTTGCTCCTTGGCTTTTGACCCAGCTGCATCCTCTATCTCTCTATGTTAATGCAGTTTCAACACTATTGAACAGATAGTTCTCTGTGCACCACACCTATCCCCATTCTACAATTGTTACAATTTGGTTGAGATGTCGTCACCTCAAACAATGAAGAGACAACAAACTGTTGACTTCTCGTAAGTCAGCCTGTTTGGGAAAATGAGCATCAATTCACCATTTAGAGTGGAAGTTGGGTCGAGGCAGACCATTTCTTACAGACTGATCATCATCCTCCCGAAATTTGTTTATAAAACATCACTAAAATGAAGCTTTAAATGTCTGTCGTCATATTTCATTAAATCATCACGCTAAAAATACATCTGTTTCATAATACAGCCTATGAATGTGTAGATAGACTGTTAGACCATCCGCAAATGTCCGCGACTCACTTTTACGTGGCACTGAATATACTGTTTTTAAAGACATGTCTGGAGAAAAGTTATGTTTTTGCCAACTGAAAGTTTAGTTTTTTAAATCAGGAAGTTGCTAGGTAACAGTCATTTTGTCAGGGTTCTGCCACTCCTGTCTAGTTAATTCCTGTTTTTTTGTGGCAGAGTCCGGACACTAGCTCTGTCTAGTCATATCTGTTGTCATTTTGTCTCTGTATGAGCGGCAATTGTGGGCGCGCTCGGACCTTGCGCGCTCCCGCGTGATGCGGGCGCGCGGGACCTGGGCGTGTTCGCGATTGCGCGTTCTTGTCCTTGTGATTTGTTTGTCTGCGGCGTGCGTTTCATTTCCCAGCGCCTTTAAGTCTAGTCAGGTTCTGTTTCGGGTGGCGCTGGGTTGAAACATGCACGCTGCGTGTGTGAGCGCACGGTAGGATGTCTTCATTTTATCGTGCGCTTGTGTCTCGCGGTCAGTCCTCTGTTGTTGTGTTTAGCACGTGGTGTGTGTGTTTACACACACACCGCGTGCTTGTGTTGTCATGGGAGCACACAGTTAACCCCTTCAGACCTGAATTATGTTCCAAAGATGTCCATTGTAATGGACGCAGGGTCTGAAGGGGTTAATGAGTTCCCTCATTGGCTGTGTGTTCTAGTCTTGTGTGAGTGCGTGGCTTGTGTTGTCATGCACTCTCCTGTCTGTTGTCTAGCCCTACCCTCCTTGTTAACCCATTATTAGTCTATTATGTTTACCTGTTTGTTTGTTAATCATGTATGCTTTAAATTCTCCTCATGTCTGCTGTTCTGTGCCAGTTCGTCATCGTTCATCGTCGTGATCACTCCTGCCTTGTCTTGTCCAGCCCTGCTTTCTCCTTACCAGCCCAGTCTAGTTGGTTTGTTTGTTTGTTTATTTATTTTGTTAATGTTTTCCCCCTCGGGGTAGTTTGTTTTGCTGTTTTTTTTAATTTTTATTAATAAATACCCATTTTGTTCCTGCACCTGAGTCCTCGCTCCTTTCCCTAACCCAACCGTGACACATTTATATTTAAAGTCACAGGGAAAAGAAGCAGACAGTAGCTATGTTTTCATCCAAAAATGCGAATGAACTTTATGCGCAAAACTGAATTGTCGCATGAAAGACGTACGAATAAAGCAGGGTTTCCATACAACGAGTCAAAGCGGAGAAAATCGTCATTTCCTGATGAACTGGCGCCAAATATCAACAGTAAAAACGTAATTTGCTGCAGTAGGAGAAGCTGTGTCAATCTTCTCTTCATTTAATAAATGACCTGCACCTCAGAAGACAATCCTGACAGCAGTGAACACGCGGTGGCGTTTATTAATAAAATAATAGGTCATTAATAATATAATAACACAACTACTGAAACGGTGAGGCGTTTTAGAATGACCAAAACATTTCAGATGTTTTACGATGTGCTCAGCTGCTGGTTTGTCCATTCACACACATTTTTATCATCACATGATCTCTTATAACAGAATCACATGACCTTTATTTAATGCGCATGCTGGAATTTATGTGGTAAAAGTGTTTCCATCGCAGTTTATGCGCATCTTTTCTTATCGAATAAAAACTTTATCCTACTTAGTTATGCGCTTACATTTTTTATGCACATTTTCAAAACTTATGCGCATCATGGCGTTTCCATCAACCGTTTTTATGTGCATATCCAAAATGCGAATAAAAATAGCTGGATGGAAACATAGCTGCTGATATGCATGCGGTCATTTTGACCACCACGGTAGTTCTAGGTTAAAATAATCATATCTCTTTAGTGTTTTGGCATTTTAATAAAATAACAATGTTAGAATGAATGACACGGTAGCTCTGTGGTTGTCCTCACAGCAAGAAGGTTGCTGGTTCGAGCCCAGGCTGGGATAGTTGGCATTTCTGTGTGGATAAGTTGGCGGTTCATTCCGCTGTGGCGACCCCAGATTAATAAAGGGACTTAAGCTGAAAAGAAAATGAATGAATGTTTGGGGAGCTGCAGGGAACAAGGACTGTGTGTTGTGCAAAGAGAGATAAATAGTTGAAGGTCAATAAATAATAAAGCAATGTGCTGCTGTTTCATTTATTTGTTTCAGTTTAATGTTATTGTAAAGCTTATTCATTCAGCTTAGTCCATTTATTCATCAGGGGTCGCCACAGCGGAATGAACCACCAACTCATCCAGTATATGTTTTACACAGCGAATGCCCTTTCAGCTGTACTAAAAAACACCCACACACTCATTTACACACACTACAGCCAATTTAGTTCATTAAATTCACGCATGTGTTTGGACAGTGGGTGAGGAAACCCACACCAACACGGGGAGAACATGCAAACTCCACACAGAAATGCCAACTGGGCCAGCCAGGACTCGAACCAGCGACCTTCTCGCTGTGAGGTGATAATGCTAACCACTGAGCCACTGTGTCGCCTATTGAAAAGCTTATTTATTCAAATATTGTGATCTATAACTCCTCCCCGAACTCTCCGCTCTCCTGTATCCTGGTCTCTGGTTGGCTTGGTCATCGCAGACAGGTCCAGATAATTAGCATGTCGAGTACTTCACCTGTGTCGCAGCACATAGGTGACTCTCTCAGATCACGTGTTTGATTATTCACGCTGTGTAAATGTCGCTCGCGTGAATCGAGCACTGATATGCTAATTTAAGCTTTTGTCTGCGATTTCACTGAAGTGAAAGCCTCTGCGTGATGACGTCAGCGCTGACGCGTTCATCCAGCGTCGAGTCTTCA
>CAIGQQ010030823.1:904576-920794 GCA_903798035.1 Danio albolineatus | reverse complement strand
TCTGAGGTCAGATTTGGTAGCTGAGCTAAACCAGACAGTTATTGAAGTGCAGATGACTGATTCAATGATGGAGGTGTAGAACTGTTGCAGAAGCTCCTTTGGGAGGTTGAACTTCCTCAGCTGACGAAGCATTCATTACACTGACGTCTTCAGATCTACAAATTTCCGCATCAAGTTATTTTTAGTGCTGTTACCTGACTTGATCAAATTACACAACCAAATATTGCATTAACTACAAGATATAACATCATGATGTGTGTATTTCATCGATAAGTGAGATTTCTGTTTGTTCTCCTGAAGCTCTGCCGCCATCAGTGAAAGACAAAGACAGAGTTTATTGAAGGACAGTGAGAAGATGAGTGATCCAGAACCCTGCAGAATTAAACAGGAAGAGACTGAAGAACTAATAGGTTTGTGTTTATTCATTACTCTTCAATTATGAGGTGGAACAACAGTGAGGTTGTTCATCTTTAAGCACTTCATCAGTTTTTATTTATTTTTCACCTTAACTTTGTGTTTAGGATATGGGACCTGCCTAAATTAACCTTACAGCTCAGACGCTGTTTAATTAAGTAACATTAAACCATAAAACATCGCCACATGTTAAAGACGAGTCGAGTCATCAAAGAAGTCGAGACATCATTTTATCAGTGTTGCAAATGGTCACAACAGACACAAGTCATGAAAAGTGTCGAGTTTATGTTGTTGAGTGTGTTTCACCACTTGCATATTTCAGCCAAACACACACACACACACACTCATGCTCCTATTCAGGATCATTTGACTGTACGATTAATGTTGGAGAGGAAAGGAAACTGCTAGGCTTTCGTTCTGTCCTGGGTGTCGATCAGGACAGTACAAATGAGGAGACTTGAGCTTCTTTTCCAAGTGTAGTCAAGAAATAACATAACATAAAAGCATTAGGACGAATGAGTACATTTGAATAGGTACATGTACACAAAATAATCAGTCTCTGCTTAGTTGGGAATGGTCAAGTATACAGGTCTTTTTCTAAATAACAATTAAAGCTCTAAATAATTGAAATCGTTGAAATAAAAATAACACATCTTTAGTTTAAGGACCTTAGCAGCAAACTGTATAATACTGAATCCAAGTGTCTTAAACAATTTGCTAAACATTAACATAACGACAATAATATTGGTTAAAACTGCAGTATCAAAGATTTTAAACATTTATAGTGGCGTATGGAGCATTTAACACTCTAAAATTGCTTAACATTCTAATGACTAGCTTTACAGAATAGAAACCTTATACCTTATTGACCTTATTCCTGCCTACTTTTAATACTTCGCTCTTCCGCATTTTGTCATCCAACTTCCGGTACGCTGACACGGTATAGCAGATGACTGTTTGGGAAAGTCATTACACAGTATATATAGTTAGCTGTGATGTTAGAATAATGGCATATAATGCTAGTTCAGTAAATGTTTTGAGCTGGGAGTACGGTGAAACCTTCCTGCAACAATCAGATGGTCTCATAAGTTACCGTTAATGTGGGTTACGGGGATATTTTTAATCACTTTGTCCTGTCACGAGGAGTAGATGGAGCGTTTATGAAGACTTATAAAAGTACAGAGGCCTTCCAATATTTACACAGTGGGAAAGTTGGTGGTGTTTTACTACACAGTGAGGGGGATTTCGTCTTTTTAAAAGCAAATCTGCACCCCAGCCAGTCCAGCAGTACAGGCCACTCAGCGTGGGGCTACTTAGTAAGCAGGGGTCAGTAGAGACTTCAGGATGTTCGTGCATCGCTGGTTTAGGAAGGTCCTGCAGCCATGCAGCCTTTATATTATGCAAGGCAAGTAAATATATAAATAAATAGTAATATCTTGTAAAGTCTGTGTTAACATGAGTAAGCCATAAATGTAAACAGTATGCTAATGTATGTGTGTAATAACACACAACTGCTGACTCGGTTACCATCGGCAGACTGAGTATCTGCTCAGATCTCTTCATCTGTGAGGTGTTGAGCTTATTCTTCAATGCTGAAGTCGCTCGTGTTTGCGACTGTTTCAGAACTTCTGATTCAGTGGCCTATTGGAGAATTCATTCATTCATTCATTTTCTTTTCGGCTTAGTCCCTTTATTAATCCGGGGTCGCCACAGCGGAATGAACCGCCAACTTATCCAGCATTTGTTTTACGCAGCGGATGCCCTTCCAGCCACAACCCATCTCTGGGAAACACATCCATACATTGTCATTCACACACATACACTACGGACAATTTAGCCTACCCAATTCACCTGTACCGCATGTCTTTGGACTGTGGGGGAAACCGGAGCACCCGGAGGAAACCCACGCAACCACGGGGAGAACATGCAAACTCCACACAGAAATGCCAACTGGCCCAGCCGGGGATCGAACCAGCGACCTTCTTGCTGTGAGGCGAACGTGCTAACCACTTGGCTTCGTGGCGCCCTATTGGAGAATTGACTAGGAATAATAAACAGCAGAAAATGGTCAAACTACTCGCTCAACAAACAAGTGTTTGCATGACTACACAGATAAAATAGAACAATATAATTAGAAAACATCAGTGTGCAACATCAAGCAGCAGAACGAGTGATTTTTAACGTCTAAAAATAAATGGAAATGAATAAGAGCAAAAGTCTCAAAACAAAAAGAATCAAATGGCTGCGTCCGCTCGCACGTGGAGAATAAGGTCAATAGAAATAAAGAAAAACTTACTTTATAGTCATGTACACTTGGAAACCTCAAAACACCAAACGAAAAGCGACAGAGTTAAACGTTAGGTGCACAGCCTTCGGTCTCGGACTCAATAATGAAAGCAGCAAAAAGCGAAACTATAACTATAATGCCTCCTACTGGATGAACCTGGAAATGCATTCTAAGTTTTCAGAATTCATTCATTCATTTTCTATTCGGCTTAGTCCCTTTATTAATCTGGGGTCGCCACAGCGGATTGAACCGCCAACTTATCCAGCATTTGTCACGCAGCGGATGCCCTTCCAGCCGCAACCCATCTCTGGGAAACATCCATACACACTCATACACTATGGACAATTTAGCCTACCCAATTCCCCTATACTAAATGTATTTGGACTGTGGGGGAAACCGGAGCACCCGGAGGAAACCCACGCAACCACGGGGAGAACATGCAAACTCCACACAGAAATGGCCCAGCCGAGGCTCAAACCAGCGACCTTCTTGCTGTGAGGCGAACGTTCTACTCACTACGCCTGTTTTCAGAATATAAGTATTTGTTTAATAAAAGTCTGGCTATTCTTGGAGCCTTTTCTACAGTTAAAAACCAGCACAACACAGCATATGCTGTTGAAAACTTAAAATGCCTCTTGTTTACTTTATTTTCAGATGTGATGGTGAAGGAGGAGAGTGAAGAACTGAGCGAAGACGAGGAGAAACATCATGTCAAAGCTCACACAAAGACTGAACACACTTTTCCAATGGAAAGACCAGCCGTAAAAGGATTCACCTGCACTGAGTGTGGAAAGAGCTTCACCTACCAATCTGATCTCAAGCTCCACATGAGGATCCACACTGGAGAGAAACCTCACAAGTGTTCACACTGCCATAAGGTATTCAGTCATTCAGGAAACCTGAACGCGCACAAAATGATACACACTGGAGAGAAACCATTCACGTGTACTCAGTGTGGGAAGAGTTTCACACGCCAGTCACATTTATCACAACATCAGAAGATCCACAGTGGCGTGAGAGAGTTTGTGTGCTTTGAATGTGAGAAGAGTTTTATTTCAGCTGGAGACTTGAGACGACACCAGATGACTCACAGTGGAGAGAAACTTTACGCGTGTTCACACTGCGACAAGAGATTCGGTCAGTTGCAGATACTGAAAATACATGCAAGGATCCACACTGGAGAGAAACCGTACACGTGTACTCAGTGCGGGAAGAGCTTCACACAATTATCAAACCTTAAGCGACACCTGCTGCTCCACACTGAAGGGAAAACACACGAATGTGATCAATGAGGCGAAACACTTTTGATCTCTTCAAAGCTGAAGAAACATCTTAGACTTCATACAAAAGAGAAGCCTTACTATTTAAGAGAGTTTTACACACAGAATTTACCTGTCTGAAAACTCTCCAGTATTCACAAACATCAGATCATTTCTCAGTTAAATGTGTGCATGTAATAAATGCCAATCATTTGTTAACAGAGCACATGTGCACACTAATTCATAAATTAGCATAATCTATATACATCTGTTACAGCTACGTAATCAGATGGCTAGCAATGCAGTGGAATATAATTGGTTTCACTTCAGTGTCTCATGAATGCCAAAATAGTACTTTATGCCTAAAACATATTTCAAGAGTTCACACTGAGCTGATGATTGATTATGAAGCGTGTTCGGCATGCTGTCCCGGGAGAGAGCCCTGAGCTTATGAGATCCTCGAGTCCGGGGCTCCCTCCCGTCTGCAGGGCGAGAGGAGAGTTTGATCACAGGTAGATCTGGAGAACTCCCCTGCTGTAGTAGCTGATGAACAGCTCTTAAGAGATAACTGCTTACTAGGAGCATGTCTATGGTGCTGATTTGGATTAGTCAATTAACTTAAGTTGCATGTTTTTGGACGGTGGGAGGAAACTGGGGGAAACCCACGTGAGCACAGGGAGGACATGTAAACTCCACACAGAAACATCGACTGGCTTGGTAAGGACTAGAACCAGTGACGTTCTTGCTGTGAGGCCACAGTGCTAACCACTGGGCCACCGTGCCACACATCTAGAAAAGGAGGAGGAGTAGGGGTGGAAGGGGGGATTCTTCAAAATGAAGATGGCTGTGAAATAAAAACTTAGGGTATTTATAGTGGCTTAGGAGTCGTCTGATTGGTGAATCATAAATTGGATAATGCAGGACCAGCTGTGATCAATCATAAGCACGTGATCCTCTCGAAATTAGTTTATAAATAAACTTTGCTTAATAAATCTGTGCACCAAAGTGTTTTAACACAGCTTCAAAATCCCAGATGCACTTCTAGTAATTTCCAGCTGGTGGCGCTTTAGTGGCACAGCATTTAAAGGGCACCTATGATGAAAATCATCTTTTGTAAGATGTTTGGACAAAGCTGTGTGTAGGTATAGTGTGTCCACAGTCATATTGGGGGGATATAAACACAATAAATATATATTTTTTATTTTCTGACAATAAAATAGGTCTAAATCCCTCCCCTTTTGAGGCCGACCGCAACTTCACAGAGTAAGGTTTCCCCGCCCCCCCAATTTGATTGACAGCCGCATATTAACGTGTCTCCATATTAACGCGTATATTCGTATCCACTAGACAGAATGTGCGCAAAGCAACAGGGAATAAAAGATCTGTTCAGCTTTCTGTGATCATTAGTCATCATAAAATGTGATCAAGAATGAGTTTTACAAGTTTAAAACGTTTTTAAAACAGTGCATGTTTGTAATAAAGACAGCAAAATCGCTTCGTAATTCATCGTCACATCTGTGTGTCAGGACAATTATAAAAGAAGACGCTTCAATCTCGATTCATGAACTTAAATCAGGTTTATTTTGTACATTAACACAACGGATATCCATACAGCAGTGGAGATTAACCTGTATCCTGTTACATTCGCCATGCAAAAACAGTGCAGAGCTAAATGTGTGCATGTGAGCAAACTTTAGAACGACATTGTGTGTGACTCATCCTTGCAGAAAGGCTTGAATTAACTCCACAACAGATATATTAAATAACCGTTGATAAAGTTCTCACTGTAGTAGGGGAGATCTGCTTCATTCTTGTCTGTCACTGTGCTGTTTATCTACGTTTATCTGACACGCACGTGGGACAGGTGGGCGGGGAGAACCAGCTTCAAAGGCACAGGCTAAAAAAACAGCTACACTGCCATAACAGCTCAAATTTCCCAGATTTCAAAAGGTCTAATAAATATTCTGATGAGTGTTTTCAGCTGAAACTTTACAGACGCATTCTGGAGACACAAAATATTTATCCTAAATCAATGGTGAATGCGGTTATACTCATGCAGGTATTATTTGGTATTTTGGTCATTTATTTAAGTAATTTGGCGACCGTCAAACGCCATCAGGGAAACGGTTTGAACTTCCGCTTAGTAAAAAAAAGCCATTAGTGCTCCGTTTGGGACAACACCACATACATATACTATACTGTTCAGTGTGTAAGTGCATAAGTACATAGTGCTTAAGTGCATAGTGTGCCATTTGGGACGCAGCTTATAATATAATAACCAACCAGTACTATAAACTACTACTCCATTGTTCAGACATTGGTCAATATATTCATCCTGCTCCTCCTGATTTGACAAATGGGTAAAAACGGTAATGGTTATTTATTATAATAATAATAATAGTTCTTGAAAGAAAATCTGAATCTGCATAAATCGGTATCTGTAAAAATTAGAAATTAAAATCTGAATTTCTTTGTATGATAACTTTGCTTATGAAAATGTGTTGCCTGTATTTATATTAACTTCTTAAGCTCTTTTTTTTCTATGAAGTTGTTTCAAACCATGTACAAATTGTGCCTGTTCTGGAAGGAGAAGTTTTACATTTGGGTTTTGGCCAAGGGTGTCGCTAGACCTCATTTACTGGGGCAAGTACTAGAGTAAATGCTTTGAGTTACAGTTTACTTTATTTGTAAGTCTATTAAAATACCAGCTGTTCTCTAGAATGGTCATATCTTAGACCAGTGGTTCTCAAACTTTTCTCACCAAGTACCACCTCACAAAACAATTGTCCTTCCAAGTACCACCATAATGACCAGTATTGGCATACAGTAGCATAGTAGGCATTGTTACAATCTTTAAGATGATCACTCAAGGGGAAGGAGAGTAACATTAATTTCGGGTGAAACACATTAGCAAGCACACAATATCAACAAGTGAGAGACAAAATACCAAGACTAACTAAATGCAATAAAGTGTAAATAAAGATAGTGATTATATAAGTGCAAAAATATGTAAATAGAAAGAACAATAATTATTTACAAGAATGTGTGACTTATTTGTATGTCTTTAAAATCTCAACGTTAACTTGTATTTTAAATATATGAATTGGATTTACATACTTAAATTAGACATTAGATCTGCTTACTGCGCGTCGCTTTGTGTGTCAGAAAAGCAAGCGATTAAACTATGCAAAAATGCGGATATGAAAATGCAAGATGCGCCCCAAAAACTGTTACAAATATGGGGAGGAAAATAGCTTCAAATGATAGAAGACATAACAAACGTTAAAAAAATCAAATAAAATAAAAGGTTTAGCCTGTTAAAATCAATTTACTGATCACATCGGTGTTGTCGTATGTGTCAAAGGGTTGAAAGTGTGTTCATTTTTTAACTTAAATTATTCAGCGATTCTTCTGCGTACCACTAGAAGTAAGCCTGCGTACCACTAATGGTACACGTACCACAGTTTGAGAACCACTGTCTTAAAGGATCTTAGCATAACACGCCAGTTGTATCTTCAGATTGGATTGATTTTGTTATTTATATAGAAAAATAAGTAGCTAATGTCCATAGATATTTACATTAGATGTCGCATGCACTGTTTTCAATCGGAAGGAATGCATCAATAGAGCCGCCATTTTAGTACAGGGTAGCGCTCCTTTGAAATGAATGTGGCACCAAGGTGCAGTGGAGGACTGTGGCCATCCAAAGCCAGAGATATGTAAACATATACACATATATCTATGATCGGGAGTTTTGCCAGTGGTCACCATGCAAATATTACGATAATTACGTAAATTATCATTTGACATCAATTTTCTACGTTGATGGTTGAGTGATCGCCCATGTATTGCCGACAAAGAGCGAGTGTTTGTGTACATGGAAATGTATTATCCTCCCTCTTTGTTTAGTTAAATCTAATCGATGTTCTGAAACACACCCCCTCTCACGTTTTCCCTTCACTGAGGGAGCGATTCGTTTGTGAACGAATCTCTGTTATGAACGACTCGTTCACTTAGCCGACAATAATACAAGTTTCTAACAGCGCAGCATCTTGTTGTCATGTCATTGACATCGTTTTCTGATTTTATTCAACAAAACTAGCATTAAGCTAGTATTTAGTGTGAGTTGGCACTACTTTGCCTTATAGTCAATGCAGTAAGTGACTATTAACATCAAAACTTGTTTAGCACAAAAGTTCGTAACATACAAAATCATAAAACAAAGAAATCTTACCTATATGACATTCATCCTGGGAGCACTGTACAAATGTGGCGGCGCTATTGACGCATGCTCAGGGTCTATATGCGATATCTAGTGTATATATCTACGGCTAATGTCTAGCAACACCCCTGGATTTGGCCATTTCTAGGCTAGCTTTTGCTTGTCCACTGTTCACGAAAGTGAATGTTTACACTTCCAAGAGAAACCATGACTTATTTACGACTACTTACGACTACATCAGGGGTGCCCAAGCTCAAACTTGACTCAACACATCTGCGTGGATGTTTCTAGAAAGCTTAGTAAGAGCTTGATTAGCTTGCCGTTAGCTAAACGTTGCAGGACACTGGCCCCCCAGGACCGAGTTTGGGCACCCCTGACATGATATACACTACATTTGTTTGTTTGTTATTCGTCAAGCAGTCCTTTTTAATATTTATTTATTTTGTTATAAACTTTTGTATCTTGATAGTAATTGCCTCAAGCAAATGTCAGCTTGTTATAACTGACAGCTATTATGTATTACATGTTTTTTGATTGTGTTAAATGTTCGAGTGCCTAGTAAAAAGTACTTTATCTCACATATGATCAAGTACGATGGCTTTTTTTGTCTACATTATTATTGTTTTGGCTTGTCAGCGGTATTTTAATGTGGCGCGTTTTTGTTGATCCTCCGTTGCTCCGAGAAGGGTATAGCCGCCTTTCCACTGCACACGACATTTGGACACGACTGTCGGAATACGCCCCCTTGTGGCAGTCGCACAGTATTTTCAGTGTTGTCGGGCACCATGGGGGAGACGCTGATTCTCGCAGTGTCCGAAATAAAGGATTCTCGCAGTGTCTGAAATAGGAGAGCAAGAGCAAGTCTTTATTCTCTATGTGTTCACCATGGTTGAATGAATGAATGAATAAATGAATACTGAAACTCATAGGCCGCTAAAAATGTCTATAATAAAAATTTTATTACTAATTTATGAATAGAAATGTTAGTTTTTTTTAATACAGACTTTTTCTGACTGAAAAAAATAACGAAAACCCCTATTTCTCATCTCGCTCGCACGGACCTGCTTGGACAACACTGAAATACATCACTTCCGGTCGGCCGGTCGCATACGGTCTAGTCGCAGGAGTTCAAATATTTCAACGGATCCGCGGCTCAAATCGGATCCGAATTTCCCGCATACGGAGATGATCGGAACTCCACGCAGCTCCCGGACTACTCTCCATTGGAAATGAATGATTTCCGGTCTGTCGCTTGTCGTGTGCAGTGGAAAGGCGGCTTATAAATGGAGGTCGGAGCCAGCTCCAAGTGGGTGGGACTTGAGCTCCAAGTGGGCTGTACAAACCTGGAATTTTTATTTATTTAATGTGTTGTACATGACACAGAGTCCAATATTGTAGTTTATTAATGTGTACACCTAAACTCATCCCTAAACACAACCTCACAGTAACCTGATGTGTTTTATTAACGTCTTCACCTTAAACACAACCCCTAAACACAACCGCACAGTAACCTGTTGTGTTTTATGAATATCCGCTTCACCTACACCACCTAAACCCAACCTACTTGCGGTGTAATCCCTCCCACTTGGAGGTCTCCGGGCTGCAGCGATACCTACTTGGTTGCTCCCGCCTCGCCGTGATGACGTCAGCGCCGACGCGTTCACCCAGCGTCGAGTCTTCAGAGCTGAGGTGAGTCGTTCACGCTTTTTCTCGTGTTTACACAACAATAAAACACACTTTACAGTTTATTAAAGCGACAATCTGCGACTAGTTTCTGCATTGAGTTCACCTCTATCTGTGTGTCTGCTGACCAAAACAATACAGCAGGCGGAGAGCAGCTCTGAGAGGACAATATGAGTGAAGTGTTTGTGTTTCTGTGTTTGTAATATCGTCAAGTTTGATCTGTGAAGGACAATAATGGCTATCTACAGCAGCTGACGTGAAGTTTTAATGATGCAGAACAGTTAATAGTGAATAAAATTGCAGTTTGACACTGACAGTATAATAGTTAAACAGTTAATAGTTTGTGGTGCTCTTTGTGTGTCTGTACATGGATGTGCTACTGCTGGTTTTACTGAGCACTTACATGATATTTAAGCTAAATGTTGATGTAAATGTATTACACATTTTTTATTATTATTTTAAAAAGACATTCATACTGCAAACACTCCGTAAGTAAGCTGAGCTGCTGATCCGGATTGGGTTTAAGGAGTGTTATTATATTGATGTCTTCATAAATACACATTTCAGCATCAAGTTATTATTATTGGTGTCAGCTGCCTTGATCAAATTGCATAATCACATATTGCATACAAGATATAACATCATAATGTGTTTATTTCCTCAATGAGTGTACATGAATCAGATTTCTCTGTTTATTCTCCTGAAGCTCCATCAGTGAAAGACAAAGACAGAGTTTATTGAAGGACAGTGAGAAGATGAGTGATCCAGAACCCTGCAGAATTAAACAGGAAGAGACCGAAGAACTAATAGGTTTGTGTTTATTCATTACTCTTCAATAATGAGGATGAACAACAGTGAGGTTAATCTTTAAGTACTGTATCAGTTTTATTATTTTTTATATAACCTTTGTGTTTAGAAAATGGGACCTGCCTAAATTAACCTTACAGCTCAAACCTTTTTTGTGTGTGGCTCAGTGGTTAGCACTGTCGCTTCACAGCAAGAAGGTTGCTGGTTTGAGTCCCTACTGGACCAGTTGGCATTTATGTGTGGAGTTTGCATGTTCCCCTGTGTAGGCGTGGGTTTCCTCCAGGTGCTCCGGTTTCCCCCACAGTAGTGTATAAGTGTTTATGGGTTTTTCCCAGTAGTGGGTTGTGGCTGGTAGGGCTTCTGCTGCGTAAAACATATGCTAGAATAATTGGCGGTAGGGCTGCATGATTAATCGAAAAAAGATTGTGATCTCGTTCGGACCCTACACACGATCTTAATTCAGTTTTTCTATGATTCAGCCTATTATATTTTCAAGGTCAGGAGACCTTGTTGTTGAGTGTTAAGGCGGTCACACAGGTTTTCACATTTTATATTCGATGCTCATCAACACGGGCACCTACAAGGCCCAATTTTAGTTCTACCCCTTAGCCCTTCCCCTTACCACTACCCCTCGTTTTGTGCGTTCACCTGAAGGGGTAGGGGTGTTCCAATTCTCTTTAGCTTGAAGGCGTAGGGCTAAGGGGAAGAGCTAAATACCCCTCGAAATGAAGATTTTTCAGGACCACACTCGAAACCAAGGGGTACAAAAATTGCCCAGAATACACCAGCTAAAACAGCAGCATGGCTGCACATGGAAGTCAGGAGATCCACAAATTAATATTTTTTGTCAGTATTACTAATTTTTACAACAAACAAGCACAAGTTTTAATACATTCCTAACTGCACTCGTGTTTAACATCATAGTTTAAAAAAACACTAAAATAAAAACCGCTAAATTTGGCGATCTATAATCCATAATCATAACTCCTATACAGCAGTCCCACAACATTCTGACACTCGTTGACACTCGAAAACCCTGTCAGAAGAGACTAGTGGCTGGGAATGCCCCTTTAACAGTGTCTGGTTAATCTCGGTAATGTTGTTTTTGTGTTTAGATATAAAGATTATGGCCACAGTATAAATGCACAATACAGTTATGATCTTATTGCCTCGTTATATCGTGACGATAACATGTTATATACCTTCAGTGATTTCTTAAAGATAAATACCAAAAAAAAAACACAACTGGAATAAGTACAGCAGTCACGATCATCGATCTCGTATTAAGCAAGAGATCGCGATGACATATGATGACGTGTGCAGGTGTTGTAGTGATGTCCGATTTCTAAGGTTTAAATTTTGAAGCGCTTCCCCTTCACACTCCGTTTCAAGGGAAAGGGGTACAAAAATAGAATCGGAAATGGGCTCAAATGGTGTTGAAAGTGTCACATACTGAATTAATTCACCCCAAAATATAATTTCTGTCTTCATGTAATGACGTTTTTGCAGCCGCAAAATCACACGTTTGTTTCTTATCGAGAGGACACTCGCATTCCTACGAACGGTGTCTAGTTTAGTAAACAGAACCTGCATGGGCTGTGACTAACAGGTAATAAACTTGTAAATAACATTCAGTTTGTTGCAAAGAGCGATCATTTGGGAGCCGCGCAGGAAGTATGATCTGCGTGTATGTTTATTTATTTTTTTCCTCAAAGTGACGACAGCCATGACATGAGCCGCACTCTGCAGTGAAAGTGAAACTGAAAGCGCGCACATCATTTAAACGATCATATCACATTTTAGAGTTATGATTATGACAAGCACGTCTCAAACGTTATAATTCAACGTTAGTCCACCATTCCAAGTCTATACAAAATTCAGCATTTTAACCAACAGTACACCTACACATAGGCCTAATATTATTAGTGTTGTTTTACAGTATGTTTGAGAAATAACAATAATAGCAGCCTACTCATTCATTCATTCATTTTCTTTTCGGCTTAGTCCCTTTATTAATCTGGGGTCGCCACAGCGGAATGAACCGCCAACTTATCCAGCATTTGTTTTACACAGCGGATGCCCTTCCAGCCGCAACCCATCTCTGGGAAACATCCATACATTCTCATTCACACACATACACTACGGACAATTTAGCTTACCCAATTCCACTATACCAATTGTGTTTGGACTGTGGGGGAAACCGGAGCACCCGGAGGAAACCCACGCAACCACGGGGAGAACATGCAAACTCCACACAGAAATGCCAACTGACCCAGCGGAGGCTCGAACCAGCGACCTTCTTGCTGTCCCCAGCCTACTCATATTAAGCTTTATTTTACATCTACAGAATCGGGAGAAAATCGTGATCTTCATTTTAAGCAGAAAAATTGTGATTCTCATTTCAGCCAGAATCGTGCAGCCCTAGTTGACGGTTTATTGAACAACATAATTATATCATTGTGGCAACCTCTGAAATGGAGACTAAGCAGAAGTTAAATGAGTGAATGAATATAACTAAAGCAGTCTTTATTGTAAGCAAGTGTGCTTTGTTTGTCTGTTTTCTTCTAAACTGTTGCGTTGATTATGGAAGTGTGCTTGGACTCGTGAAGGGGAATATTCACGCCTGGGCTCAGTTCAAGGCAAAAGTGTCTTGTGGGAGTACAGCTTTAAAGGTTCAGGACACCCTGGAGTACTTTTTCCGAAGTTTTAACAGATGTGTGTGTGTTGAGCGTCATTTAAGACAGCGTTAGCTCCTGTCAGCTTTAATTGTGGGAAAAACTGGATCATTTTGAGCTTTTTTTTTTTTTTTTTCCCTCAATTTCTTTTTATTGTATTTTAACATGTATATACACATTTCCATGTGTCAGACATAACATAAATCAACAAACAAACAAAGCAAAACAAAAGGCTTCTCAGTATTTTACATCAGAGTACAATATTACCTTTTACTAATCATCTAGTAAAACATTCCCAAATCCACCATCTTTCAAAAACACCATAAAAGAAAAATATTGATTCGCCTCACGATTGTGCGTGTCATCTTTGCGCAAGGGACCATGCTAATCTTCTCTGTATCGAACCAATTTTAGTATATGTGGTGTCTCAGACAACACCATTTTGAGCTTTTGTTCAGTTAATTTCATCTTCCAGGTTTAAAATAATGTTTGTGGCGGATCAAAATCAGTGACATAGCGCGAATCTGCTAGTGGAGTGATGACGTGTTGGTTTCTCATTATTATTCATAGCAGAGTTTTCTTATCCAATGAGAAGACCCTGCTTCTTTTCATTCATTCATTCATTCATTTTCTTTTCGGCTTAGTCCCTTTATTAATCCGGGGTCGCCACAGCGGAGTGAACCGCCAACTTATCCAGCATTTGTTTTTTAGGCAGTGGATGCCCTTCCAGCCACAACCCATCTCTGGGAAACACATCCACACATTCTCATTCACACACATACACTATGGACAATTTAGCATACCCAATTCACCTGTACCGCATGTCTTTGGACTGTGGGGGAAACCGGAGCACCCGGAGGAAACCCACGCAACCACGGGGAGAACATGCAAACTCCACACAGAAATGCCAACTGGCCCAGCCGGGGATTGAACCAGCGACCTTCTTGCTGTGAGGCGAACGTGCTAACCACTCGGCCACTGTGGCGCCCTCCTGCTTCTTTTTATTTATTTATTTTGAAAATGAAATGTTAATTAGCTTTTTTCTTGATATAACATACAAACATATAAATGTATACAAGTTCTTCCCGATTTTTACATTTGTTCATCAATTTAGAAAATAAATAGATAATTCGACAAACAGTCGAAAGTATAAAAATACCACAAAAAAAAGTAGTACGGAGCATACCAGGATAGATACATTCATATTTCAAGTGAGGAAATAAAATTCTCCCATATATCTATATCCTTGTAATCACCATTCATTCTGGCCAACATGTTCTCATATGATACATTCTCAATCATGGATTCCATCCATAATTTAAGTGTAGGGCATTGACTATCTTTCCAAAACCTCAGGACCCTGCTTCTTAATTATTCAAGAGAGCATGTGCTTTCCGAAAGCAAGGCAGACCTGCCAAGCTGGGAGCCCCAATGACTGGGTGACACCGTGTCCGCGGACTCCGCATACGGCACACAGTATTTAGCAGTTCATGAAGCGTCTTATGTGTTACTTTCCATGATCCACGGGGTTTGTTGTATGTTTTTCCAAGCAATTCTGTCAGGGCCGATACAGCAAAGCTGTTAGTTTGCAGCAAGCATTTTTGTCGGGAGAGCTTTACGTGAACTGGAGAATGACGTACTTCGTCTTTTATCAGTTGAGTTTGTTACTATTCAGACACATCGCCTAAATCAGTACTGCTGTGTTCACACATGTTTAATATCCTCCAGATTACCTACAGGGCTAATAGTTGAAATAGTCAGGGCAAGAGACCTGCTACACTGCTGTCCACTATGTCTGCATTCAGACCCGGGGATTGAGCAGGAGAGAAGTCCTGCTCATTTATAGTGTTAATATAAACCCCATTATCCTTATGGTGCTATAACAGAGTGTTGTTATGTATATATGAAATTTTGAATTACAAATGCAGCAGGACATTAAATCACTGTTTATTTCTCTGCGTTTTAACTTTATAAACTGTAAACTCATGGCTCTCCTCATGGTTTGTGCACCATTTTGTGAGCCGACTGACAACAGTTATTCGCTCCACTCTTTTCCCCTGCTCTGCTGGCCACGCCCACTCCTCCCTCTGCTCGCAGCGCTCCACACCCATCATGGAGCATTTGTTGAAAAATTCTGAGGTAGACGGAAAGAGAGGAGATTCATGACCCTTTACATGTTTCATATCTATGGAGGAGACAAGTTTCAAATTTATTTGACCAATTATATTCATCAGCCAATCACGCAAATTATCTAAAAACTAGCGCAGAGCAGCATGTTCTGTTCAAGTTAATTTATTTATAGAGCACATTTAAAAACAGTCACAAGACTGACCAAAGAGCTATACATAAGACAAAGTAAAAGAATGAAAAAAATGGAAAAAAGACAAGAGAAACGTCTGAAAAAATGTAGGACTGTTAAAATAATGTTAAAATTACAAATTAGCCTTTTAAAATGTAACTTTATTTTCAGATGTGATGTTGAAGGAGGAGAGTGAAGAACTGAGTGAAGATGAGGAGAAACATCATGTCAAGAGTGAAGAACAAACACACACAAACACTGAAGATGGTCTTTTATTAACAACAACAGCTGACACTGGTTTCACCTGCACTCAGTGTGGGAAGAGTTTAAGCTGCAAATACACTCTCAGCCTTCACATGAGGATCCACACCGGAAAGATTCCACACAGATGTGACCAATGCGGCAAAACATTTTTGAGGCCTTCAGAGCTGAAGAAGCATCTTCGAGTTCATACAAAGGAGAAGCCTTATTCATGCTCTGAGTGTGGAAAGAGTTTTTCACAGCTGTCAGTTTTAATAAGACATCAGAAGATCCACACCGGTGTGAAAGAGTTTGTGTGCTTTGCGTGTAAG
>CAIGQQ010030823.1:863311-894576 GCA_903798035.1 Danio albolineatus | reverse complement strand
AGTTTTCTCCTTCAGTGACTGATGAGTGTCGCCATGTTCAGATACTGCTGCTTCAATATTTTGCATGATTGCTGTTCTGCACGCACAAAAACTATTAACATTTCATCCGACACCACACGAAAACAAGACTAATAGTAAATAGTAATATCTTGTAAGGTCTGTGTTAACATAAGTCATAATAATAAACAGTATGCTAACGTGTGTGTGTAATAATACACAGCTGCTGACTCGGTTACCATCAGCAGACTGAGTATCTGCTCAGATCTCTTCATCTGTGAGGTGTTGAGCTTATTCAATGCTGAAGTCGCTCGTGTTTGTGATTGTTTCAGAACTTTCGATTCAGTCGCCTATGGGAGAAATGACTAGGTATAATAAACGGCAGAAAATGGTCAAACTACTCGCTCTACAAACAAGCGTTTGCATGACTACACAGACAAAATAGAATAATATCATTAAGAAAACATCCGTGTTCAACATCAAGCAGCAGAACGAGCTTTTTACTGTCTAAAAATGAATGGAATTGAATGAGAGCGGAAGTCTCGAGACAAAAAGACTCAATGGCTGCGCCCGCTTGCACGCGGAGAATAAGGTCAATACTAATGTGCCACAAACAGGATGTTAATATCACCAACAATTCCTATTTTATTAAAGTGTATCCATATAAATCGCCCACCCTGTACATTCAATTTAACATTGTTACATATTTTTATGTGTTTTAATATGTGCTGTAATAAATAAGCCTCTTAAGATGTGACTTGTTCATTTTCAGATGTGATGGTGAAGGTGGAGAGTGAAGAACTGAGTGAAGATGAGGAGAAACATCATGTCAAGAGTGAAGAAGAAACTCAGTCAGAGACTGAAGATAGTGTTTCGATGGAAACCACAACAGTGAATGGTTTCATCTGCACTCAGTGTGGGAAGAGTTTCAAGCACCAATGTAGACTCAAGCTTCACATGAGGATCCACACCGGAGAGAAACCCCACAAGTGTTCACACTGCGACAAGAGGTTCAATGATTCAGGAAACCTGCAAAGACACATGCTGCTCCACACTGGAGAGAAAACACACACATGCGACCAATGCGGCAAAACATTTTTAAGGCAAGCAGGTCTGAAGAACCATCTTAGAGTTCACACAAACAAAAAGCCTTATTCATGCTCTGAGTGCGGGAGCAGTTTTAGTAATTGCTCGAATTTAATAGCACATCAGAAGATCCACACTGGTGTGAAAGAGCATGTGTGCTTGGAGTGTGGGAAGAGTTTTATCAGAGCTGGAGGATTGAAAAATCACCAGAGGATTCACACGGGAGAGAAACCGTACAAGTGTTCACACTGCGACAGGAGATTCAGCCAGATACAAATACTGAAAGTACATGAGAGGATCCACACTGGAGAGAAACCGTACACGTGTACTGAGTGTGGGAAGAGCTTTAGACATACGCCAAACCTTCAGCGACACCTGCTGCTCCACAAAACCACAAACCACGAAGATGCGATCGATGCAGCAGAACTTTTCTCCGGCCTTCAGAGCTGAAGGATCATCTTAGAGTTCACACAAAGGAGAAGCCGTATTCATGTGTGGAAAGAGTTTTACACGACAGTCAAGTTTAAGACTACATTAGAAGATCCACACTGGTGTGAGAGAGTTTGTGTGCTTTGACTGTAAGAAGACTTTTATTAGAGCTGGAGGTTTGAGACGGCACCAGAAGATTCACACTGGGGAGAAACCGTACCTTTTATTTTCTTGCGCATAAACATGACTGATTGTGTGCTGGCAATTCCCATAAATTTGCAGACAATTTAGCGATTTACAAAAATATATAAATAAATATTGGCGCCACGGTGGCCTAGTGGGTTGCACAATCGCCTCACAGCAAGAAGGTCGCTGGTTCGAGCCTCGGCTGGGTCAGTTGGCATTTCTGTGTGGAGTTTGCATGTTCTCCCCATGGTTGCGTGGGTTTCCTTCGGGTGCTCCGGTTTCCCCCACAAGTCCAAATACATGCAGTATAGGTAAATTGGGTGAGCTAAACTGTCTATAGTGTGTTTGTGAGTGTGTATGGATGTTTCCCAAAGATGGGTTGCGGCTGGAAGGGCATCCGCTGCAAAAAACAAATGCTGGATAAGTTGGCGGTTCATTCCGCTGTGGCGACCCCGGATTAATAAAGGGACTAAGCCGAAAAGAAAATGAATGAATGAATGAATGAATGAAATATTTTAAATATGGCGTGTTAGGTAGCCTATAGAGCTGCACGATTAATGACTCCCTAGACCAGTGGTTCTCAAACTTTTCTCACCAAGTACCACCTCAGAAAACAATTGTCCATCGATTGTACCAGGCTGTAAACATGTTTTTATCACCTGTAAAAATGGCCAATTTACCATTGCAGTCAGAAACCCCCTGGAGTTTATGGAGCCAGCCCCCGAAGGCGAGTCGAGGAATTGCAGTTTCAGTTACTTCCGTATTGGCTTCCCGAGAAAGAGCAGGAGTTTACCACTTGGGTGAAACACATTAGCACGCACACAATATCAACAAGACCAACTAAATGCAATAGAGTGTAAATAAAGATAGTGATAATAATAAGTGCAAATATATATGTATATAGAAAGAACAATAATTATTTACAAGAATGTGTAGCTGCGTCCCAAATCGCATACTTGTGCACTTTTCTACGCCATTTTGTAGTTTAAATAGTGTAATAAGTGTGTTCACACTGAAAACTCTAACAATTATAAGTGCTCTTTAATTACCCGGATGATGCACTCATTCCACCAGTGATATGAAGTGTGTAATGTTGAACACTTCACGCACTCAACGACCGCAGCTTTGTGCACGTAACGGAAGAGGCGGAGCTATCGTTTGTTGGATAACTTTATTTATTTTGGACTGTGAAAGCAAATTTCTCCTGTGAGAGTGATTATAGCGCCTCCCGATGGTGAATGTGGTTATATTCATAGCAGGTATTTGGAATTTTGGTCATTTATTTCTCTAATTTGGCGACCGTCAAACGTCATCAGGGAAACGGTTTGAACTTCCGCTTAGTAAAAAAGCCCTTAGTGCTCCATTTGGGACAACACCACATACATATACTATGCTGTTGAGTGTGTAAGTGCATAAGTACATAGTGTATAGTGTGTCATTTGGGACGCAGCTTGTGACTTATTTGTATGTCTTTAAAATCTCAACGTTAACTTATACTTTAAATATATGAATTGGATTTACATACTTAAATTAGACATTAGATCTGCTTACTGCGCGTCACGTGACGTGACCACAAAGAGGGCGGGCGAGCAAGTGAATGATGTCTACTTTAGTGAACAGAACTTGCATAGGCTGTGAATAACAGCTAATAAAGTTGTAAATGACATTCAGTTTGTGGCACAGAGCGACCGTTTGGGAGCCGCGCGGGAAGTATGAACCGCTCAGTGAAAATGAAACCGAAAGCGCACATCTTTTAAAGGATCATATCGCATTTTAGAGCAATGAACGTCGTTTTTCGAGAGACACTCAAATACATCACGTGTTATGCTTTTGCAACATATAAGTCATGAAAAACAATTAATTGCAAACTGAAATAAATATATTGTGATTTAATATGGTTTAGAATTGGATGTTTTATGAGATTATTTAATTTTTTTGCGATTGTTTTGTGTTTAATAATTTTGCAGGATCTAAAAAATTAGCGACTTTGTTGATTTTGCGTTGAATTCAATGATCGCGAAATGACAACAAACTAGGGACTCATGACAAAAATTAATTCATCAGTCAATCTAGGGCCCCCCTTCAGCCCCGCCTAGCTCTTATGTTAATCCAGCCCTGGTCACGGCAATGAGGTAAATCTGCATTTTCTGTGTGGTAAATGTGCGCCAGTACACAGTGACGTCATCGTGTTTTCACTGTTTCTGTGCATTAATTCATGAGAATACGCTGGTTCGATCATATTACTGCGCACTATTATGAACGAGGAAAGAGAAACTAAACACTTCAATGTTTGTTGTATTTTTATTATTGTTTATTTGCTTCAAGCTGTTCATTTTACACATCTGTTTATAGTTTGTTTTATAATTGTGTTTTGTAAAAACACACAAAAAAAAATCCTGATTGTTATTAATCATTTTAATAATTGTAATTAATAATTGTTGGTAATAACTTTATATTTGTTTTATTCAAGTGCATTTTTAACGTTTTAAGTGTCTAATAAACATTACTTCACCCCACACGTGATTAAGACGGCGTTTAGCTACATTTAGCGATTGTTTTGAACTTTAATTTGGCGCTTTTTCTTGATCTTTTTATTTTTATTGGATACAAAAATAACAACATCACTGCATGTCGTAGTTTC
The DNA here is from genome assembly GCA_903798035.1 of Danio albolineatus. Classification (NCBI taxonomy): domain Eukaryota; kingdom Metazoa; phylum Chordata; class Actinopteri; order Cypriniformes; family Danionidae; genus Danio; species Danio albolineatus. The sequence continues at coordinate 890,237 of CAIGQQ010030823.1, read as the reverse complement.
CGGCTATTCTCTTAATCAATGAAACTCAGACTGGAGGTTATGAATATCAGAAGAATATACTTCATTGGAATAATGTCCAAAAAAGCAGAGACAGCCTGGAGCAGACCCATCTCTAGTCTCTCCCCAGGACAAATCTAATGTCCCTCACATTTGCGAGACCTTTTAACCTTGCGTCCTCCCACCTTTGTGTTTTCACAGCTGGTTCCTGGTTCAACAGGCCTCTCCCAGCTCCTACTAATTTATGACCTCTATTTGAAGCACCCTCTTCTTGTTGGGCCTTACAATGTACAGATCTAATATACTCATTACTGTTTTTCCACATACAGTTCAAATTTGCCAATCATTAGTAGTGTTTGTGTACTCAAACATCTAAACTGGACTCTTCTCACCCATACATTGTGTGTCTTTTCAAACATACATGACAGTTTCAACATATTTTGTATGCATTTCATGGTATTCTTGCTGTTTAGATAGTTGGTTCCGCATTGTATCCCCCAGTCCTCTCTCTCGTGCCCTTTTATGACCTCTTTGCCTGAACCTATGACCTGTTTTTAAAGACATGTAATGGCAGATTCATATGGCCCTCCACTCACTCAATTTAATGTTTTTATGTATAGCTTTAGAAAATAAAAATGTACTTCATGCATTGAAAAACAAAAAATTAAGAAAAAGGAAAAAAATACAAAATAAAAAAACTGTACAAAGCCTCAATCATTAAAAAAAAAAGATTATCATAAGCTTTAATAAACTTATTATTCTTACTATTATTATTAATAGGCTTCAGACATTCAATGTTAAACGAAGTTTCAGCAAGAAAAGGATTAAATCTAGGAATTGCCTTTAGTACGGAAGCGTAGAGCTGCCACCCAGGTAAAAAAAAAATCGGAGCTTTATCCCGTTTGTACAATATAATTATCACGTTCGTACAATATAATATCACGTTTGTACAATATAATATCACGTTCGTACAATATAATATCACGTTCGTACAATATAATATCACGTTTGTACAATATAATATCACGTTCGTACAATATAATATCACGTTCGTACAATATAATATCACGTTTGTACAATATAATTATCATGTTCTTACAATATAATATCACGTTCGTACAATATAATATAACGTTCGTACAATATAATATCATGTTTGTACAATATAATTATCACGTTATTACGTGAAAACTGTATTGTTTAGGCTACGTTTACCTGGTGCGATCAGAGCGTGAGAAAATGTCTCGTTTTACAGAATTAATTAAGTTCTATTTTAATTATATTTCAGTAAATGTCGGACAGTACTCTGAGTGACAACATAACCCGCTTGAATGCATTGTATCCATGGAGCCTCAAAGCCTTTGAGGATTTGATTCACCATTTGCGGAGTCGGATTGAGGATTTGATTCACCATTTGCGTTGTCGGTTTGCGGATTTGATTTATCATTTGTGGTGTCAGTTTAAAGATTTAATTCAACATTTGCAGAGTCGGTTTGAGGTTTTGATTCATCATTTGCGTTGCGGATTTGAGCATTTGATTTAAAGTTTGAACATTTGATTTATCATTTGATCTTTTAGGCATTGGAATTTTCATTTTGTTAGGAAAAAAATTCCATAGTATCTCGAGTAACTCCCGTGTCTCGAGCTGATCAATAAGAAATGCAGCCACTTCCACTGGATCAGACTCAGTCTTCCTCCTGTACAGCCCCATGCGTTTTAGGTTCCTTCTCAGTGTCCGCATGCTGATAACAACATTGTCCAAGCTGATCAGTAGCTGCAAAATTTCCCAATGTCTCAATCCAAGCATAAAATAGAACTTAATTAATTCTGTAAAACGAGACATTTTCTCACGCTCTGATTGGTACGGTAACCAGGTAAACGTAGCCTAAACAGTTTTCACGTAATAACGTGATAATTATATTGTACGAACGTGATATTATATTGTAAGAACGTGATAATTATATTGTACGAACGTGATATTATATTGTAAGAACGTGATAATTATATTGTACGAACGTGATAAAGCTCCGATTTTTTTTTACCTGGGTGGCAGCTCTACGCTTCCGTACTTTAGGAACTTAGTTTTGTGTATAAAAAAAATTACAGTGTAAAACATTTAAAAAATGACAATAAGATTGAGAGCATGATCATCATTACTAGAGAAATATAGAAATAAATCTTTTATAGACATCTTTTATGTTTAATTAAGGACGATAAATAATAAATAATGCTGTTCCAGAGAAGTTTAACGTGAGTGTAGCTGTAGAATAAACGAAATAAAGTCTCTTCATGTATATTGCAAAAAGTACACATTAAATATATCAAAATAATTAGCAATTTAGGAATTTGTAGGATATACATTATGCAAAATCTTAAAACGTATCTCTCTCTCGTTTTGTTGGATATTCTGAATTTTGCAGGTAATAACCATCCTCTCTTCCATTGAATGCTGTCAGAAAAATTGGTCCAGAAAAATGTACATCTTGGGGAGGTATATACAGAGTAATGTAATAAAGTAAAGACGCTTTGTTGATCTTCCGTTGTTCCCGCCTCGCCGTGATGACGTCAGCGCCGACGCGTTCATCCAGCGTCGAGTCTTCAGAGCTGAGGTGAGTCGTTCACGCTTTTTCTCGTGTTTACACAACAATAAAACACACTTTACAGTTTATTAAAGCGACAATCTGCGACTAGTTTCTGCATTGAGTTCACCTCTATCTGTGTGTCTGCTGACCAAAACAATACAGCAGGCGGAGAGGAGCTCTGAGGGGAACATATGAGTGAAGTGTTTGTGTGTTTGTAATATCGTATAGTATGACCTGTGGAAGGAAGTACTGTGAATCTGCTGTGTCAGATATATGAAGTTTGATGGAGAAAACATTAAATTAATAGTTTGCTGTGCGCTTTATTGTTAAGTTTTTGTGATTTCGCATGTCTGTTGATGTGCTAGTGCTAACAATCTGAGTACTTGGTATGAATACTTAAAGCTAGATATTGATATACACGTATTGTACACATATTTTTAATGTACACATATTTTTGTGTTAATTCATTACAATAGTGATGAGTTCATCCTGCAAACACCGAGCTGCTCCTGAATGCCTCTTCAATGAGTGTTTATAATCTAAGGCTCATCAGTATTCAGATCTACAAATTCACACATGAAGTAAATTATATTGTTGTCAACTGAGTAAGCAAATTAGGCAATCAAATAATGTATTAACCACAACATATAACATCATAATATGATTTAAACAGATTTCTCTGTTTGTTCTCCTGAAGCTCCATCAGTGAAAGACAAAGACAGAGTTTATTGAAGGACAGTGAGAAGATGAGTGATCCAGAACCCTGCAGAATTAAACAGGAAGAGACTGAAGAACTAATAGGTTTGTGTTTATTCATTACTCTTCAATAATGAGGCTGAACAACAGTGAGGTTGTTCATCCGACATTCGTCTTCACTTTTTGCGATTGTGCAACCCACTGCACCACCATGAGGCCCGTTTGTTGACATGATAACGTGAAATTTATTTGAAGAGTGAAAAGTACAGCCCCCCCCCCCCCCCCCCCCCATTTCTATTACAGTTACATTTCTGCTTGCGTTGGTTATATTTTTGTTTAAATCATTTTATTTGATTAGTTTGGTGCACCTTTTGCATGCTAAATAAATGTTTTAAAAATAAAATGTCTACTCGGGTAAAAGAAATGCACTAAAATATGTTTTGTATTTAATAAACTAATTTTGTATTTAATATACTAATAATTAATATATAGCCGTGTTGGGGAAAGTTACTTTTGAAAGTAGTCCATTAAATATTAAGTTACTCCGCCTAAAAAGTAACTAATTTTGTTACTTAGTTACTTTTTATGGAAAGTAATGCGGTATACTACTTTTGAGTTACTTTTGCTTTACTTTTCCTGGCTGAGGCTTGATCTGTTTCAGAACTTGCAGGTGTTTTTTCACTTTTTCATAGAGATACTCTGCATTTAACGGCACCTATATAACCTACAGTTTCATTTTCCTTTAAAATAATATTATTCATATTATATTCATTCATTCATTTTCTTTTCGGCTTAGTCCCTTTATTAATCTGGGTTCGCCACAGTGGAATGAACCGCCAACTTATCCAGCATTTGTTTTACACAGGGGATGCCCTTCCAGCCGCAACCCATCTCTGGGAAACATCCATACAATCTCATTCACACTCATTCACACTATTTACTAAATAATATACGTTCACTCTGAGATTATGGTATCAGATTCCACTCATGCGATGCTCTGAAAGGAAAAACACCTCTAGTTACTCTGTTTTCCGTTGATTTTAAGTTGAATAAAGTTACCCAGAATTGGAGGAGCTAAACCATGTGTGATCTTGTAAGCTGTGCAACTGTTTTTAAACTTGATGTTATCCCAAATAAGCAGGCTGTGGGTTTTTAAGGGTGCTTTCACACTTGGTTCATTTGCTTGGACCGTACCCTAGTTCGATTCTCCCCCCTTGCCACCTTCCCGGTTGGTTTGTGTTCCCACTGTCTTTTTTCCTTCTGAACCCCGGTATGTTTGCGTCATCAAGCCGCTATTTTATGTACGGCTGTTGCCAGGCGACGGACATAAAAGCAAGGCGCCAAAATAGAAAGACATCAGCACTCCGCACATAGCGGTCGTTTCGCTTTTACTGAACCTTTTGGTTTTGGACATAGAGAAAGCGACTCGCGTCTATCTGCCGCAAACATATTATACACGTTGAAAACTTCACGCAATGTCCAAGCTGTTTTTGGAGGAGACAAGCAGACATTACCACTGTGTTTGCTCTGGCTCAGTCCTGCTTGTCAGCAAGGTACAGTGCGTGATACTCAGACACACACACACGAATGAACATTATAAAAACTATAGTTTTCTGTACTGTTGGCGGTTCACTTCCGGCTTTTGGTACGATTGCATCCATACTACTAGTGAACCGTGCGAGAGTTTACATGAACCGTACCCCAGACCACCTCTTTCAGGTGGACTCGGGTACGGTTCACGGGTGCGCACCCGAGTTCAGAAGACGTGTTAGCTAAACGTACCGTATTCTGACGTCAAACGAACCCGGGTGCGGACCAAAAGTGCTAGTGTGAAAGCACCCTAAGGCCCCGTTTACACTAATGCATTTTCGTTTTAAATCGCACAAGTTTTGCTACGGTTACGCCATCTGTCGACACTATGCCGGAGTTTTCGAGCCGCGAAAACGGAGCGTTTTGGAAACGCTGGAGAGGCTGTGTTCATTCTAAAACGCTGCTGCTCCGTCTCAGTGTAGATGGGGGAAACGGAGACATCTGAAAACGGAGGCGTGACTGCTGAGATTCGCTACGTGATTGGGGCTTTGGGTCATTGCGAAACCTTCCCTTATTCGTCAAGCGCACATGGCGCACATGGCGCACACGTCACCGGAAAACAGCAGACCAGCCTTCACTGTAAACACTGTATTTTCAATAGCCATGGATGTTTTATATTCATTTGTTACTTTAAGTAACAACTCGACCTCGTCGTCTGTCCTCTAAAAGACCTCTCTTGCTTTCTTTACCATCGCGTTCATCGTTCAACCAGCGTTTGTTGACTAACAATAACCAAATGCCGAGCGAGACACGTGCTTCCTGTTTATACTTGAACGCGCATGCCCAGAGTGCGCGAATGGTCACGTGATGTACGTTTCTGGTGGAGTAGTGTGGAGGGAGATCTGTTGAGAGGCGCTGGGTGAAACGCTAGTGTGGACGCGGGTCATTTTCATGCTAAATGCCATTTTAAAACTAAAACGTATTAGTGTAAACGGGGCCTGAGAGTACAATGAAAACTAAACTTCATTTTTTTAATGTGTTTTAATATGTGCTGTAATAAACAAGCCTCGTAAGATGTGACTTGTTAATTTTCAGATGTGATGGTGAAGGTGGAGAGTGAAGAACTGCATGAGAATGAGGAGAAACATCATGTCAAGAGCGAAGAAGAAACTCAATTGAAGATCGAACCTAGTTTATCAGTGGAACGGACAGCTGTAAATGGTTTCACCTGCACTCAGTGTGGGAAGAGTTTCGGTCACCAATATAATCTCAAGCGTCACATGATAATTCACACTGGAGAGAAACCTCACAAGTGTTCATACTGCGACATGACATTCAACGATTCAGGAAATTTGAATTCCCACATGAGGATCCACGCTGGAGAGAAAACACACAAATGTGATCAATGCAGCAAAACGTTTTCAAGGCATGAAGCTCTGAAGAAACATATTAGAATTCATACAAAGGAGAGGCCTTATTCATGTTCTGTGTGCGGGAGCAGGTTTAGAAAAGTGTCAAATTTAAGAGCACATCAGAAGATCCACACTGGTGTGAAAGAGCATGTGTGCTTGGAGTGTGGGAAGAGTTTTATCAGAGCTGGAGAATTGAAAAATCACCAGAGGATTCACACGGGAGAGAAACCGTACAAGTGTTCACACTGCGACAGGAGATTCGGTCAGTTACAAATAGTGAAAGTACATGAGAGGACTCACACTGGAGAGAAACCATTCACGTGTACTGAATGTGGGAAGAGCTTCAGACAATCACCAAACTTTTATCGACACTTGCTGATTCACACTGGAGAGAGACCACACAAATGCGATCAATGCAGCAGAACTTTTCTCTGGCTTACAGACTTGAAGAGACATCGTAAAGTTCATTCAAAGGAGAAGCCTTATTCATGTTCAGAGTGTGAAAAGAGTTTTAGACAGCAGTCAAGTTTAAAAAAACATCAGAGGATCCACACTGATGTGAGAGAGTATGTGTGCTTGGAGTGTGGGAAGGGTTTTATTACTTCTGGAAGTTTGAGACAGCACAAGAGGATCCACACTGGAGAGAGACCGTACGTGTGTTCACACTGCAACAAAGCGTTCAGAGAGTCAGGACACCTGAAAGGACATGTGCGGATCCACACCGGAGAGAAACCGTACACGTGTACTCGGTGTGGGAAGAGCTTCAGAGTTTCATCATCCCTTAATTTGCACATGCTGGTCCACACTGGAGAGAAAAATCACAAATGTGATCGATGTGGCAAGACGTTTTTGAGGCCTTCACAGGTGAAGAACCATCTTAGGGTTCATACAAAGAAGAAGATTAAATAGTTTTACACATCAAGGCAAGGCAAGTTCATTTATATAGCACGTTTCATACACAATGCTAATTCAAAGTGATTTACATAAGAATAAAAGAAACAAGAAAATGAAATGATTTAAAACGTGTTTTAAAATGTGTTAGAACGGGTCTTTAAAGAATGAAAAAGACACAATGGTGTGATCTGTGGGACATAGCACAGTGCTCATTCAGTAAAGGCACAGCTAAACAGATGTGTTTTCAGTCTTGATGTGAATGTGCCTAATGTTGGAGCACGTATGATCATTTCTGGAAGCTGATTCCAGCAGCGAGGGGCGCTGTTAGTAGCTGAAGGCCGATTCACCCTGCTTTGACTGAACTCTTGGAGTTTCTAGTTTAAATGACCCTAATGATCCGAGTGATCTATTAGGTTTGTATTCAGTCAGCATATCTGTAATGTATTGAGCTCCTAGGCCATTTAGTGATTTATAGACAAGTAAGTAAGAGTGTAACTGGGAGCCAGTGGAAAGACCTGAGGACCATACCTGTCAACATTGGGATGTGAAAATAAGGGATCACCCACCCCCCCCCCCCCCCCCCCCCCCCCCCCCAAAAAAAAAAACACAAAAAAAACGTATTAAATATGTCCTTCTGGAGCCGTTTCAAAGTAAATAAACAGTTAAACAGTCAGTAATAATTTTTTATATTATTATTTACAAAAGAAAATGTAATAGTATACGTTAGCAAACAGTTTAGCTTATTAAAATTAGCTGTTATAAAGAAATGGGATCAAGTTATCAAATCTTATTCATCTTTTCCTCACTGTATAACATTCTGAATAAAGAGCAGTGAATGAGTCTCATTTATTTAGATTTTTTGTTTGATTACATTAACAGAGGCGTCACTGTTATAAATAAAAGAAGTTTAATGAAAGCATTCCATTGCTTACCTAAAGTTTTATGCTCATTTAGGAACAAAATATTTTTGTTTGAAATAAACCTCATCAAGATCGACATCTTTAGATGTTATTATTATTAATTATGTGTATATGTCTGTTCAAACACAAAACCCAGTATCCACTTTCACTATGCTTCTAATCAAGTGTACAGAATCCGTTTGTTAAACAGCGTCTGTTTATCACTACAGACGCGTCAGCTGACAGTCACGCACCTCTATGACTGTTTTGAGGATTGCACAGGAGGAGCGACGGCACCTGTAATGAAAAGGAAAGGGAATCCCGCCGTTTTTATTTTTATTTCAGAGTGTTTCATGCCTAAATAAACCAAAAGCACAGACAGATTCCAACAGATTTAAGAGCAAGGGGCGGCCCCTGGTGGTTCGGCGGTATGGGTTGCGTATAGGGAGGATCGGCTCTTTAATGTTTATTGACACCCGTCGGAGAACGACTGAAAATACGGGAGAAATATGGGAAAACACATTTACGGGATGATAGCGGGATAGAACTGTAAAATACGGGAGAATCCCGGGAAAAACGGGAGGGTTGACAGGTATGCACTAGATGGAAACAGTAGTTTTCTGTTTACCTTATGATTAAAGTTGTTGCACGTCCGCTGGTTCCTGCCTCTGAATGAGCGAGCTTGAGCTACTTGTACAATAGTGTTCAGAAAACAAAACACCAGCAAAAAACTTCACTTTTTTCTGCGACGCCCCAACTCTCTTAACCTTCATATACGACAGCCCTCCGCCATACAGCACCAACTACCCCTGCCCAGCTCCCGCCTTGCTCTTCACGACACTTCTCCATCCTCGGGTAACATGCCGGATCCGTTACCCCGATCCATTCCGGGACCTCGCAAATCACAAACCAAGCACTCCGTTTTCAGATGTCTCCGTATTCCCCCATCCACACTGACACGGAGCAGCAGCGTTTAAAGCAAAAACGGACTTGTGCTGAAAACATTTTGTCTCATTAGGTGAGGTTAATGTTAAATTAAATTATAAATGACTATAGATATTACAGACTGGACTGTCGCACTGTGTTGTCGATATGCTCATGTTTATATAAGGGCAGACAGTTGCAGCTCATCCAGAACGCTGCAGCCAGGATTCTGACCAGAACCAGGAAATCAGAGCACATCACACCTGTCCTCAGCATACCTGTCAACCCTCCCGTAATTAAAATGTTAGTAGGAAAAAACACTTAAAAACAAACCCCAAACTGACGCAAAGTTTAAAATAAAATCATTGTTCTCTGATAATAAGTTTGTGTTTGCAAATCCAGATTGTTACGATAATAAAAATGTTTTTATTTGGCTTAAAAGTGTTTAAAAATCGTCCTGGGTTTTAACATATGCATTTAACTATAGCTGCTTTGAGAGCACTCAACTCATAAATCATCACACACTGTTCTCCCCTACAGAAAAGTACATTTAGGTTCAAGTGCATGCTTTTTAATGTAAAAGTATCGGTATCGATATCGGTGATACTGGCCCTGTATTTACTTGGTATCGGATCGATACTAAATTTTGCAGGATCGCACAGCCCTAGCTGTAATACTTTCACGATTGCGATATATATATATATATATATATATATATATATCCATGACTAATATCCGATGGCCAGAAAGTGATTAATTTTTTATAAATTGTTAAAATGTTGGTATTTGTGATGCAGCAAGCCCAGAGACTGTTGTGTACAGCATGATTTTATATAAAAATTCACTTTAATGTGTGATGGGACTCAAAAGTGGTCATGAATATTTTCTCCATTCAAATAAGTAGCGGCTTGGACATGGAAACAGTATTTCATACGTCACCGATACGTCACCACTTAACAAGCGGATACACTTCAATGTTTGCTGTATTTTCTTTACTGTTTATTTGCTTCAAGCTGTTAATTTTATACATTTGCTTGTTTGTTTTATAATTGTGTTCTGTTAAAGACAATCCAGATTGCTGTTACTTAATGTAATAATTTTAAATCTGTTTTATTTGAGTGAATTTTTAACAACGTTTTAAGTGTCTAATAAACATTAATTCACCCACACGTGATTAAGACGGCTTGTGTCTACATTTAACGATTGTTTTGGCTTCTTAGCTGTACTTTGCTCCCGCCTCGCCGTGATGACGTCAGCGCTGACGCGTTCATCCAGCGTCGAGTCTTCAGAGCTGAGGTGAGTCGTTCACGCTTTTTCTCGTGTTTACACAACAATAAAACACACTTTACAGTTTATTAAAGCGACAATCTGCGACTAGTTTCTGCATTGAGTTCACCTCTATCTGTGTGTCTGCTGACCAAAACAATACAGCAGGCGGAGAGGAGCTCTGAGAGGAACATATGAGCTCAGTGTTTGTGTTTATCTGTGTTAGTGTGTTTGTATTTGTAATATCGATAAGTATGGTCTGTGAAGGGAAGTACTGTGAATCTGCTGTGTCAGATATATGAAGTTTGATGGAGAAAACATTAAATTAATAGTTTGTAGTGTGCTTTATTTTTTTAAATGTCAAGTTTTTGTCATTTCTCTGTTCTGTAGATGTGCTAATGCTAACAATCGAATTACTTTATTGGTATGAATACTGGATACTTAAAACTAGATATTGATATAAATGAGGAAATGTTTTAGTCAATTAATTACAATAGTGATCAGTTCATCTTGCAAGCACTAAGGCCCCGTTTACACTAGTGCGTTTTAGTTTTAAAACGGCGTTTTAGCATGAAAACGATCCGTGTCCACACTAGCGTTTCACCCAGTGTTTCTGAACACATCTCCATCCACACTACTCCACCAAAAACGTGTATCACGTGACCATTTGTGCACTCTGGGCATGCGCGTTCAAGTATAAACAGTAAGCATGTGTCTCGCTCGGCATTCTAAATAGGGCTTACGCCGCTTTAAACACGAGCGATTAGCGAGTGCTCGAACAGTAGCTTGCCTCTTGTGAATATATGCAGCTGTTGTCGTAATAAAGGCTTAACTGCAAATAATTAATAAAGCAAACAACGCTCCCATTTCTGTCCATGTTGTTGTTTACAGTGAAGGCTGGTCTGTCCATAGTTTCCAAAACGCTCCGTTTTCGGGTCTCGAAAACTCCGGCGTAGTGTGGACGGATGGTGTAACCGCAGCAAAACTTATGCGTTTTAAAATGAAAACGCATTAGTGTAAATGGGGCCTGAGGCTCATCAGTATTCAGATCTACAAATTCACACATTAAGATAATTCTGGTGTCAACTGACTTGAGCAATTTACACAATCAGATAATGTATTAACTATAAGATATAACATCATAATATGATTCAATCAGATTTCTCTGTTTGTTCTCCTGAAGCTCTGCCGCCATCAGTGAAAGACAAAGACAGAGTTTATTGAAGGACAGTGAGAAGATGAGTGATCCAGAACCCTGCAGAATTAAACAGGAAGAGACTGAAGAACTAATAGGTTTGTGTTTATTCATTACTCTTCAATAATGAGGCTGAACAACAGTGAGGTTGTTGATCCGACATTCGTCTTCGCTGCTGCATTGATCATAACTGGAGACAACTGGACACTCACTGACCGCAGTGAAACCGAAGAGCGAAACCAAAAGACATCCAGCTGGATGCTACACAGTCTAGACAGCCGATAACAAGCGACACACAGCATCACAGTGGATGCGCACACACTCTCTCATTCACACACACACATAGACAGCATCAAGGCAGATGCGCGTGTGCTCGCTCGGGAGCGATGTTGTTATACCACTCGCTCCTGTTCAAGTTACACCAGAGTTACTGACCACTACCGCACTTTATTTGGAAATTTATTCCCACGCTGCAAAAAAATCTGGTCGGGTCCCGCAGCGTGCGGCACCCCTGGTATGAACTGTATTAAGTCCGCCAGAATTGGAAGAGCTTAACCATGCGTGATCTTGTAAGCTGCACAACCATTTTTAAACTTGTTTTCCCAACTAAGCAGGCTCTGGGTTATTTACGATGAAAATAGTACAATGAAAACTAAACTGCATCTAAGATTTGTAGTGCTTGATTTTGTAATAATTCCAGAGGTTTTAAAACTAGATTTTTGTGTTGGACCAACTTGTCAGACAACAATTGATATGAAGGAGGGTCACTGAGTTTAAATATATTTTTGCAGCCTTATTTGATAAAGAATTTCTAATAAACTTATATTAAATAAACTTGATTAAATTTACCATTGTTACATACTTAATGTATTTTAATATGTGCTGTAATAAATAAGCCTCTTAAGATGTAACTTGTTCATTTTCAGATGTGGTGGTGAAGGAGGAGAGTGAAGAACTGAGTGGAGATGAGGAGAAACATCATGTAAAGAGTGAAGAAGAAACTCAGTCAGAGACTGAAGAGAGTTTTTCAGTGAAAAGAACAGCTGTAAATTGTTTTACCTGCACTCAGTGTGGAAAGATTTTTAGACACAAATACCATCTCAAGCGTCACATGATCATTCACACTGGAGAGAAACCTTACCAGTGTTCACACTGCGACAAGAGATTCAATGATTCAGGAAACTTGAATTCACACATGCTGCTCCACACTGGAGAGAAAACACACAAATGTGATCAATGCAGCAAAACATTCATGAGGTTTTCAGAGCTGAAGAACCATATGACAGTTCATACAAACAAAAAACCTTATTCATGTTCTGTGTGTGGAAACAGTTTTAGTAATTGGTCAAATTTGAAAGCACATCAGAAGATCCACACTGGTGTGAGAGAGTTTGTGTGCTCTGAGTGTGGGAAGAGTTTTATTAGATCTGGAGGACTGAAAAATCACCAGAGGATTCACACGGGAGAGAAACCGTACAAGTGTTCACACTGCGACAGGAGATTCAATCAGTTACAAATACTGAAAGTACATAAGAGGACTCACACTGGAGAGAAACCGTACACTTGTACTGAATGTGGGAAGAGCTTCAGACAATCACCAAACTTTTATCGACACTTGCTGATCCACACTGGAGAGAGACCACACAAATGCGATCAATGCAGCAGAACTTTTCTCTGGCCTTCAGAACTGAAGGATCATCTTAGAGTTCATACAAACGAGAAGCCTTATTCATGTTCAGAGTGTGGAAAGAGTTTTACACAACAGTCAAATTTAAGACAACATCAGAAGATCCACGCTAGTGTGAGAAAGTTTGTGTGCTTGGAGTGTGGGAAGGCTTTTATGAAAGCTGCATGTTTGAGACAACACCAGAGGATTCACACAGGAGAGAGACCGTACGTGTGTTCACACTGCAACAAAACATTCAGAGATTCAGGATACCTGAAAAAACATGAGAGGATTCACACTGGAGAGAAACCGTACACATGTACTCAGTGTGGGAAGAGCTTTACAGTTTCATCATCCCTTTATTCACACATGCTGGTCCACACTGGAGAGAAAACACACAAATGCGATCAATGTGGCAAGACATTTTTAAGGCCTTCACAGCTGAAGAACCATCATAGAGTTCATACAAAGGAGAAGCCTTTTCATCAACAAAATTGACCTTCCTAAAAACTCTCTTCTGCATTCACAAACAAAATTTCACAGTTCAGTGTGTGTTATTGAAATCCAATAATTTGTAAATAGGGCACAAGTCGCATCCTTACAGCGAAGAGATCTCAAGGGTTGATGTAGACCGAGGGTGTCCACACTTGGTCCTGGAGGGCCGGTGTCCTGGAGAGTTTAACTCCAACCCTAATCAAACACACCTGAACCAGCTAATCAAGCTCTTACTAGATGTACGAGAAACTTCCTGGCAAGTGTGTTGCTGTAAGTTGGGCCTAAAATCTCTAAGACACCGGCCCTCCAGGACCGTGTTTGGTACAACCCTAATGTAGACTAATAGACATCTCAAGTCTCCCGGAAGTTTCCGGAGTCTCTCGCATAACCATAGACTCCTGGATGCCTGCAAACGAATGATAATCTCCCGGAAATCATGTGTCATCCCCCACCCCTGCGCCTCTCAGTGACCTCCTCAAATAAGTCGTGCACCCCTTCCCACCGCATCCCTTACGGTTCTTCAGATATGTCCTGCAACCCCAAACACATCCAATACCACCCACCCCCCCTATGCCCCGGTCTTCAGGTACGTCCGGCACCTGTCGCGTATCTGATGTAGAGTAACAGACATCCCAAGTGTCCTGGAGGTTCCAGGAGTCTCCCGCATACCGATAGAGTCTCCTGAATGCCTGCAAACGAATGATAATCTCCCAGAAATCACGCATCACCCCCCCGGTCCTCAAATAGGTTGCGCACCCCTCTTAACTGCATTCCTTCCCGCTCTTCAGATATGTCGCGCATCTCCAAACCCATTGAACACCACCAATCCCCACTCCGTCCCGGTCTTCAGGTATGTAGGGTACCTGTTGCGTACCTGATGTAGACTAACAGACATTCCTCCGGGAGTCTTCCACATATCCATAGAGACTCCTGTATGCCTGCAAATGAATGATAATCTCCCAGAAATCATGCCTCACCCCAGCGATCCTCAAATAGGTCGGGCACCCCTCTCCACCACATCCCTTCGCGCTCTTCAGATATGTCGTGCAACCCCAAACCCATTGAACACCACCAATCCCCCCTCCACCCCTGTCTTCAGGTATGTATGGTACCTGTCGTGTACCTGATGTAGACTAACAGACATTCCACCGGGAGTCTTCCCCATATCCATGGAGACTTCTAGATGCCTGCAAATGAATGATAATCTCCCAGAAATCATGCGTCACCCCCCCCGGTCCTCAAATAGGTTGTGCACCCATCTCCACCACATCCTTTCCCGCTCTCCAGATATGGCGCGCAACCCCATATCCATCGAACACCACCAACCCCCCCATCCAACCTAGTCTTCAGGTAGGTCTGGTACCTGTCGAGCCTCCCCAAAACTAATAAGGTCATGTTCTATGTTTTATAAATGCTAAAAAAAAATCATCATGCCTAAAATATATTCTCAATAAAGGTGTCCACCTATGTGTTTTATCCAGCTTCAGAATCTCAGTGCTCTTCTAGATATGTCCAGCTGGTGGCGCTTGGGATGCTTTAATGTCACAGTGTTTAACAACAGATGATTTGGAATCCATGACGGTGACGTATTACTAGTATCTCACTTTAAATTTTATTAACTTCTCCTTTGTTGTTCAGTCATTGGTCGTCTATTTATGAAGGTAAATCAGTAGCAAACCCAGAGAGCTCGCAAGTCTAAATGTGAGAACTTGTGATATTATTTGTATGTGTATGTTAAAATCTGAAGTTATATATGCATATCTACGTATCTTATGTGCATCGTTGACTTTTTTTAACTGTACAAATAATAAATTTAAATATTTATACAAAAGTATTTACATTCAAGTGGATTTATTGGTTTCAAAAACCATAAACGGTAAGAGTCCTGCATGTTTATGACTATAAGAAAACATGTAGCATCTGATGTGCTAACTATTTAAGTTGGAGATAGCCTGAGAGAAAAAACTAGATGATTTAGTGCAATGTTTCTCAACCACGTTCCTGGAGGACCACCAGCTTTGCCCATTATCTGTGTCTCCTTAACCAAACACAGCTGATTCAGATCATCAGCTCATTAGCAGGGATATGCTGCGTTCCACTTCGCATACTTATACTACGCCCTAAAAGTACGTACTTTTTTTTGTGAAGGAAAAATATATACTTTTGAGTGTGTAACAGAAGAGTATGCGAGCTTTGGGACATGCTACTTCCTCGTTAACAGTTGGTTGTGTTGCTTAGTCAAGAGTCCTGTCAATCATCCACATTTCTGTCATGTTTAATTTCCTACCTTATTGGAGAAGCAGCTGCAGGATAATCTCCCATTCACGAGTCTTTCGCGCAGAGAAAACTCCTCAGGTGTTTGGATAATTCTGCGTTCTGACGTTAATGTCCAAACACGTCTTTATATAAGTTCAGTATTGTTGTTGCTGATTAAATATAACACAGATAACGCCATTTAAATATTCTCTAGTGGGCTAGATATTAACTAACAATCATACATCTTTACCGAAGCCTCTCTCTACTTGACGGTTGGTCTCGCGCGTCCATCATATTTGTAGTTTATTTACACTTTTCAACCGCATTTGTAGTTCTAATCGAATTCCCATTCAACGCGCAATGTACTGTGGGCAATATCAGCAGTTAGAGTATGAACGCTTCTACACTTAAAATTTTGACCGGAAATAGTAAACCATCCGGGAATTTTTTTACATACTCTTTCAACATACTACGATTTGGGACACAATTCTAATTTTGAATGCCGTTTAGGATGGATAGTATGCAAATTGCAACGCAGCAGACAAAGGAGACATCGGTTTTGGTGGTTCTCCTGGAACATGGTTGAGAAACACGGATTTAGTGCATTAAAGGGTTATGAAACCCTACAGCCCCGGTCAGATCACACGATTTTTATTGTCGGTTGCGAAAGTCATTATGTCAGATTATGCAAAAAATTAATAATTCTTGATAAAATCTTGACTCGTCGTAGGTAACAGATGTGCCACACTACACGTTCCTTCATGACGTCTACGACGAACATTATTTCCCAAAGCAGTGTTGCTATCATAACATTTCGTATCCCAATTTTAATTTTTAAAAATCTTATTACAATCTCAATAAACACTGATGCTGGCTGACAACTAATAACTACATAAAAAGGCATTCGTTATAACATTGATAGGTTTAAACTTTTATGTGTTCTGTTTAATATTAATATATTTATTTGAAATCTAAATGTATATTTTCCTGCCAATGTTGCTATTAAACACTTTCTTGCCTGAACATGAAATGAAAGCACATCAGCAGCTGGGAAGCATTCATTAAATCCTTATTTTCCTCGGAGCGGAACAAATCATCACCGTTAGACGGGCAAAAAATGTTTTATAATTCGTATATGTTTCTTGGAAAAAATATCTTTTTGAAACGAATTTCGTTAGCTATAATTTGTATCTTAATTGTTATGTATTTGTATGTTAACTATGCCACATTATACGAGAAGACACGATTGAATCTTGTGTCACGACGCCAATTTGTCGTTTACGAATTTCTACGACGCCCTTTGGCAAAAAAATTGTGTGATCTGACCAGGGCTTAAAACACATTTTTTGAGAGGGTGACAGATATATATTTGCGACATGCTGTAAAAGCACTATTAGGGCACATATTTCACTTTGGTTATTGGCCTTTTTCACGAACAGTCGAGCACACATTCGGTACAGCGATAGTTACGTATTGATACTTGTGGCCGGAGCAATGGAGTCAAATATGCTAGTTTTCAATACCTTTTTGAAAATTGTGCCAACGTTTACCATTTACAGCGGACGTTTATTGTCTTTATTGTCAGAGATATAATAATGAGTGGGAAATAATCAGGAAAATACAGCAGGAACAATGTAAGCAAATCAAATACTCAGCCAAACAGAGAACAAAAATTATTTAATTTAATTTTTGAGGGAAACCGGACTAATATATAGAATAAAAAGATATAATATAAGTCTCGTAGTCATTCTGGTTCACACTCCAGTATAGTAGGTGGCGGTAATGCACCGTAAAGTTGGATGCCTTTGCTCCCGCCTCGCCGTGATGACGTCAGCGCTGACGCGTTCATCCAGCGTCGAGTCTTCAGAGCTGAGGTGAGTCGTTCACGCTTTTTCTCGTGTTTACACAACAATAAAACACACTTTACAGTTTATTAAAGCAACAATCTGCGACTAGTTTCTGCATTGAGTTCACCTCTATCTGTGTGTCTGCTGACCAAAACAATACAGCAGGCGGCGAGGAGCTTTGAGAGGACAATATTAGGGAATTTGTGTTTGTGTTTACTGCTAGTGTATTTGTAAGTTTGATCTGTAAAGAGAAATAATGTAAATCTGCTGTGTCAGATATATTAAGTTTGATGCAGAAAACATTAAATTAATAGTCTGTGGTGCTCTTTATTAATAATTTTCTGTGATTTTTTAAAATTCTGTAAATAGATGTGCTAGTGCTAACCATCGAAATACTGTATTGATTTTGATACTGAATACTTGAAAATTAGATGTTTGTATAAATGTGCTTATAGTTTTGTATAAATTATATATTGTATTATATATATTGTATTATTATATTGTCATTGTATGTTAATCGTGTACATTAACATTCCTCACGAATGCAAATATACCCATAATAAGTCCAAAGACTATTTTTCATCGGTAAGATGTAAAAGGCCTAAACCAATATAAATACATATAAACAAAACTCCAATCGACAACACAAAACAGCCACAACAACCGTAATAAAGCAAAAAAATCTAGTGTTTACAATGTTGGTTTTGGAGGAGCTCTGTATTAAAATGATCAGGGATGTGATTTGTCTGTATAAATACACATTTCCGTGTTTTCCGAGCTCAGTGGGATATATGTATTAATGTACGTATATTTTTGTATTAATTATATATCAGTGTTGGGCAAGCTACTTGAAAAATGTAGTGAGCTAAGCTATTAGCTACTCTACTTAAAATGTAGCTTAACTACACTAAAAGCTACCCTATGGGAATTGTAGCAAGCTAAGCTTAAAGCTACTTGGAAAAGGTAGCTTAGCTACATCTAAGCTATTTTTAGCCATTTTCATTATTAAGTCGAAGTAACTTAAGTCTTTTAATAAAGTCAATCATATCGTTCAATAAAACTCAATGATACATATGAGGCGTAATTGTTCAGTTCAATTATTTGCTGCAAATAATCTGCTGTACTAAATATAGTATATAACAACAAAATACAAAAATTCAATAAAATCAGGTGTTACACTTTTAAAATAGTAACTTATAGTGAAGATAAATATTTAAGAATGAGCATTATGTTGTTAAATATACTTTAGCCTTTACTACAAATTATATATAAATATAAATAACTCCTCTCCCTCAGTCATAGGCCTGTCACCATAATCAATATATCGACTTATCGCACAATACATGGACATGACCTCAATGATTTTGGTGATTCAATATATATCGCTCATACGTAAAAAACAATTCTTGCAGCATTTTAGCTGATTGCACAACCTCTCTATCTCTATTGGAGGTGTCAGTGTCAGTATGGTTAAAAACACTCTAGTATTTACCATAAATGACTAAAGTATATTTTGATGAGGGTGCCTGACAACTGAAAATAGATCTGGTAGCAGATATCACAGCCTCTGTTACTTTCATCTTGCTTTTTTTGTTAACATTTATTATTATTTGTTTTTGGATATGTGTTTTCACATTCTGATTCCAATGCCTAATCATTAAATTATTAAAATGATTAAATTAAATATTCTTAAGAATAAAATATGATGTGTTCTTTTGAAGAGTGTACTTGCGTTATGATGCTATTATTGCCATTCTGTCATTATATAATGAGTGGCCTAAAATGGTCTTAAAATGACAATAATATTGTTTATCACGCTATATTTTGGTGTAATATTTCGAACAACAAAAAATAGATATCGTGACAGGCCTACTCAGTCATCTTTCCATCAAGCAAATTTCTCGTGTTAGCCTAAATGGTTGGCGATGTCTCCGACCAGAGCGAGAGGTGGCAGTAACACACCAAAAAGTGTGTTATCGACCACCGTAAAACAGGCAGAAAAGGAAATCATCATTCTCGTCATCATATGGGTTTACTTCCATCTGCTAGACACCGGCCTGACAGCTCTGTGAATGTCGGTGCTTTCACTTATTGATCATTAAATGTAGCTTATGGATGCTACTGCGCTACTTGACCAATAAAATAGCTGCGCTACTGAAAATCTATTTGATTTACAAAGTAGGGACGCTACCCCCACGCTACTGAAATGTAGTTAAGATGCATCACTACTTGTAGCGACGCAAAGATATTTACATTAGATGTCGCCTACCCTGTTGTCCATTTGAAGGAATGCGTCAAAAGAGCTGTCGTTTTAGTATTGACGCATACTCAGTGTCCGTATGCGATATCTAGTGTATATATCTATGGTAGCGACGCTACTGCCCAATACTGTTAATTACAATAAGGATCAGTTCATGAGTGTATTCAGATCTATTCCCACATTAATTTAATTCTATTGGTGTCAACTAACTTAAGCAAATTACACTATCAAATATTGTATTAACTACAAGATACAACTTCATAATATGATATAATCAGATTTCTCTGTTTATTCCTCTGAAGCTTCATCAGTGAAAGACAAAGACAGAGTTTATTGAAGGACAGTGAGAAGATGAGTGATCCAGAACCCTGCAGAATTAAACAGGAAGAGACTGAAGAACTAATAGGTTTGTGTTTATTCATTACTCTTCAATAATGAGGCTGAACAACAGTGAGGTTGTTGATCCGACATTCGTCTTCGCTGCTGCATTGATCATAACAGGAGAAAACTGGACAGACAGCACTAAAAATCCTTTGCATAATTAGCACTTGTGAGCTTCTTGTTGAATCTCTGAATGCCTCCACAATTCTAAGTCGCTTTTGGACAAAAGCGTCTGACAAAAATAGGCATTTATATCTGAACGTCTCCAATTTCTTTTAAATCTAATTTGTTCGTATGAGAAATCAACACAAGTTTGCCTATACGTTGTTTGGATGAAATGAGCTCCGTCTTATTTCAGTTTCAATTTAATTTATATCACAACAAGGGACTGTGTACAGTAATCATCATTCCACACAAACGCAAATGTACCCAAAATAAGTCCAAATACTATTTTTCATCGGTAACATGTAAAAGGCCTATACCAACACGAATACATATAAACAAAACTCCAATCGACAACACAAAACAGCCACAACAACAGCAATAAAGTAAAAAATCTAGTGTTTACAATGTTGGTTTTGGAGGATTTGATTCGTCTGTATAAATACGCATTTCCGTATTTTCCAAGCTCAATGGGACGACCCCTGTGATTTGTTTGGTAATCGTGAGGTTCATCGTCATCAAAGCAGACGACCTGATGGTTTGCCCCTTCAGTAGGGATGGGTGATACCAATATTTTTGTTTCCGATACCAATTATTTTAAGACAAGTATCATCGATATCGATACTCAAATGAAATATTTTAGTGTTTTTAAAAAAACAAACATTTTATCACCTTTATTATTATTATTATTAAATAAAACACAATACATATGATTACTTTCTACATTTATTAAAATTGCAGAACTGTAATTGGCTTAATAGCACCATATATAACGAAAAAATAATACTGCACAAACCTCGTTTAATAAAAAAAATCTTCACTTTTTTTTTTCCCCTACCCTAATTTTTTAATTAATGAAACAAATGATTGCTGACTCTCTCCTTTTGAGCCTGTTTTTCTTTTACTGATCAAAATCTTTTGTTTTTGAAAAGTGAAATATAATTGTTAAGGACTGTAATGTGTTCTTTATGTTCACTCTTTCATAATATGTTTATATTGATTTTATTTATACACGTTTTGTAGTTTCTTTTCTTTCTCTCTTTATATTTTGATATTTACGGTTAATTTGTTTAACTGAAGTGTCCAATACGAAAGGGAAGTCTTTTATTTTGAATTGATTACCTACGGATATAAGCGGAAGCAGGAAGGGGATCGCACATGGTTACGGCGTTCCAGCTGTGTGGTCTACTATGGCGAAGGTTTAGCTTCTGGTTTGATTGGAGAACAAGGTATTGACACTTTGTTTAATGTTTGTATTAAGTTTGTTTTGCTTGTGTATGTTTTTTATGTTTGCTTTTGTTTTGTATGTACAAGCTCTTACGGTGCCTTACGGTGCTTACGGATGCTTGAAGGTGCACGGTACAAGGTGTCTGTGACGGCAAGGTGTATGTGACGGTTTACGGTGTCCATGGAGTGGATATTGCATTCAAATAAAACAAGGAAAAAGGGCACCAGTGAATGAGTCAATCCTTATTGAACCAGGAGCTACAATAATAAAACAAAATGGCTAGTTGCCTAACAAAAAAAGTCCTTGAGAACACTCAATAAACTGCCACTGTGGCGAACGGTTTTGTGACAAGTATCACATGAAGCTTCGTCAATATTTACTGGAGTAAAATAACTCCAGATTATGGCTGTGCAATATGGACAAAATAATCATATTGCGATTTTTGTAACGAATATTGCGATTGCGATTTTGGCAGCTTTTTTTGCTTTTTCAAACGCGCTACATGCATACATTTTAAGTGTATTCAGTGCACAAGAAGAGCAGAACAAAACATTTCACAATGAAATAACACTGCATTAAGTTTAAGAAATAAAACTGTAGTAAAATTGTCTTTAAAACAGACGACATAAACTAACTGAAGATGAAGTAACCTCAGCTCTAGTTAAACACATACTGTACACAGCAGCACTCACTGCTGGATCAATAAAACTGTAATAAATTGTGTTAAAAACAGACAACATGAAGAAATAAAGATGAACTAACCTCAATTCCAGTCAGAACAATAAATAAAAACTAACGTAAATCAAAACCATCTATTCGATTCTCCCGCTCAACTTCGTCGTGCGCGGAGTGAACTCGGATTGGTTAACATCTTTCTCCAGCTCAGCTGAGCTGTATTCGCCCAGTGTGCTGCGTCAGCTCTGACTGGTTAACATATCAAAATCATGCGCACAAGAACGTGAACAAAAATCTAAATAAATTAATAGTTAAAATTTCAGCCTTTGCGATTTTAGAAATTGCATGTGCTTAAATCACGTTTTTTTTGCGATTGCGATGAATTGCACAGCCCTACTCCAGATTATACTTCGTTTACGTTCAGTCATGATGACCACAGCTCCGCTCTCGAGTTTTACAACCTGTGCTGGGTGTGTGTGTGGTGTCTGTACCACTGTGCCAGATACAGCGGAAGAATATTATATTTACCATTCGTGTTCCTATTTAAGTATTTATATAATATGCGGTACTATAATGGCGCCACGGTGGCCGAGTGGTTAGCACGTTTGCCTCACAGCAAGAAGGTCGCTGGTTCGATCCCCGGCTGGGTCAGTTGGCATTTCTGTGTGGAGTTTGCATGTTCTCCCCGTGGTTGCGTGGGTTTCCTCCGGGTGCTCCGGTTTCCCCCACAGTCCAAAGACATGCGGTACAGGTGAATTGGGTAAGCTAAATTGTCCATAGTGTATGTGTGTGAATGAGAATGTATGAATGTGTTTCCCAGAGATGGGTTGTGGCTGGAAGGGCATCCGCTGCGTAAAACAAATGCCGGATAAGTTGGCGGTTCATTCCGCTGTGGCGACCCCGGATTAATAAAGGGACTAAGCCGAAAAGAAAATGAATGAATAAATGAATGAATGAATGCGGTACTATAATTATTGAGATATTTTAAAATCTCTGATCACTCAGTAAGAAACTCCCCCTGAAAGATCGATAGTTTTACTTAAGTATCGATCCTTTTGATACATTCACAGTATCGAAAATATCGATACTTCAGGATCGATCCGCCCATCCCTACCCTTCAGTGTTCATCATTGTGCACACGGAGCAGTAGTAACTGCTTCATTCCGGACGTCATTCACGGATGTAACTGTAGACCTATGGTATGTTTAGTATAAAGATATTGTGTAGTCCTATAATGTGCGCATATGAGAAAGCCGCTGATCATGAAGTTGTTTTAAATGCGTGCGCGGCTGTGCACACTTCTTCTGCTGTCTCAGTGGCGTGTCACGACCACGTGCGCTCTTTGTACATTTGTTATTATCCTCAGCAAATCATCAGTTCTTGTGTCATTTATTAAGTGCCGGGCACCTCAAATATAATACCTATAAGTTTAGATAATAGGCTATTACAAATTTATAAAAAGGGCGCCACGGTGGCATAGTAAGTAGCACGTTTGCTTCACAGCAGGAAGGTCGCTGGTTCGATCCACGGCTGGGCCAGTAGGCATTTCTGTGTGGAGTTTGCATGTTCTCCCCGTGGTTGCGTGGGTTTCCTCCGGGTGCTCCGGTTTCCCCCACAGTCCAAAGACATGCGGTACAGGTGAATTGGGTAGGCTAAATTGTCCGTAGTGTATGAGTGTGAATGAGAATGTATGGATGTGTTTCCCAGAGATGGGTTGTGGCTGGAAGGGCATCTGCTGCGTAAAACAAATGCTGGATAAGTTGGCGGTTCATTCTGCTGTGGCGACCCCGGATTAATAAAGGGACTAAGCCGAAAAGAAAATGAATGAATGAATGAATGAAATTTATAAAAATACATTTTATAATTAATTAAAACTATTAAAGCTTTTTTAATAGGGACTACTGAATGAAAGTGAAAGTATATTAGTCTACTCAATTCAAGTGAACTTGAACATTTTAAGTGCTTTAAAAGATTTAATGGTTTAAAACAGTTTGAACTGTTGAGTGACTAGTAATGATATATCACATTGGAATAAAGAGTCACTAAATTACAGGAGAAGTCATACTCTGTGAACACACGAGCACTATAAAACCGAGATAGTGGCGCCATCTACTGGCGGTGTGTGGATCTGTCCTCACATGCGGGGTATCGTCTTCCTTCTTTTTTGCCCTCGGCGGATCACATGCCTGAATTATACTTAGTTAAATGTTACACAGATTGTGGTGATCCACTGATGCGATGCTCTGAAAGGAAAAACACCCCTAGTTACTCTATTTTCTGCAGATTTATATTGAAGAAAGTCAGCCAGAATCGGAGGAGCTCAACCATTCATGATCTTTAAGCTGCACAACCATTTTTAACCTTGAACATTTTGTCCCAAAAAAGGTTCTGGCTTTTGAAATAGTACAACGACAACTAAACCGCATCTAAAATTTAGTGTGCTTGTTTATATAATAATTCCAGAGGTTTTAAAACTGTAGATCAGGGATGCTCAGTCCTGTTCCTGGAGATCTACCTTCCTGCAGATTTCAGTTGCAACCTGTATCAAACACTTTCCCAGGGATGGGTTGCGACTGGAAGGGCATTCGCTGTGTAAAACAAATGCTGGATAAATTGGCGGTTCATTCCGCTGTGGCGACCCCGGATTAATAAAGGGACTAAGCCGAAATGAAAATTAATGAATGACCTGTATCAAACACACCTGTCTGTAATTATCAAGCGCTGTTCAGGTCATCATTAATAGGTTCATGTGTGTTTGATCAGGATTGGAGCTGAACTCTGCAGGAAGGTCTATCTCCAGGAACAGGGTTGAGCAGCCCTGCTGTAGATGTTGTGATAGACCAACCTATCCGACGGTGATTGATATGAAGGAGGGTCACAGAGTTTTGCTGCCTTATTTGATAAAGAATTTCTAAAAAACATTATATATATAATTTAACTTTACATTGTTATGTATGTTTTTATGTGTTTTAACATGCTGTAATAAACTAGCCTCTTAAACTGTAACTTGTTAATTTTCAGATGTGATGGTGAAGGTGGAGAGTGAAGAACTGAGTGAAGATGAGGAGAAACATCATGTCAAGAGTGAAGAAGAAACTCAATTGAAGATCGAACCTAGTTTATCAGTGGAAAAAACAGACCTGAAATGTTTCACCTGCACTCAGTGTGGGAAGAGTTTCAGCCACAGATGCTTTCTCAGGTATCACATGATGATCCACACTGGAGAGAGACCGTACACATGTACTCAGTGTGGAAAGAGTTACAGGCACAAATGTAGACTTAAGCTTCATATGAGGATCCACACTGGAGAGAACCCGTTCACATGTACTCAGTGTGGGAAGAGTTTCAAACAATCACCAAACTTTTATCGACACATGAAGATCCACACTGGAAGGAAAACACACAGATGTGATCAATGCGGTAAAACTTTTTTATGGCCTTTTGAACTTAAGAAACATCTTGAAGTTCATTCAGAGGAGAAGCCGTATTCATGTTCTGAGTGTGGAAAGAGCTTTAGACAGCAGTCAAATTTAAAAAAGCATCAGAAGATGCACACTGGTG
Organism: Danio albolineatus; assembly: GCA_903798035.1. Taxonomy (NCBI): domain Eukaryota; kingdom Metazoa; phylum Chordata; class Actinopteri; order Cypriniformes; family Danionidae; genus Danio; species Danio albolineatus. Next base: position 864,311 of record CAIGQQ010030823.1, on the reverse strand, counting down.
TGAAAGAGTTTGTGTGCTTTGAGTGTGGGAAGAGTTTTATTAGATCTGGAGGCTTAAGGCGACACCAGATGACTCACACCGGAGAGAAACCGTACGTGTGTTCACACTGCAACAAAACATTTGCTGTTTCAGAACATCTGAAAGCACACGAGAGGATTCACACTGGAAATAAACCGTTCACATGTACTCAGTGTGGGAAGAGTTTCATTACAGCTGGAGGCTTGAAACAACACCAGAAGATTCACAGTGGAGAGAGACCGTACGTGTGTTCACACTGCAACAACGCATTTATTCATTTAGCACATCTGAAAGCACATGAGCGGATCCACACTGGAGAGAAACCGTACACATGTGCTCAGTGTGGGAAGAGTTTCAGAGTGTCATCATCCCTTACTGAACACATGCTGATCCACACTGGAGTGAAAACACACAGATGTGATCAATGCGGCAAAACATTTTTGAGGGCTTCACCGCTGAAGAAACATCTTAGAGTTCATACAAAGGAGAAGCCTCTTCATTCAGACATAGTTTTACACATCAACTAAATTGACCTTCCTGAAAACTCTCTTCTGTATTCACAAACTGCATTTCACAGTTAAATGTGTGTTAATGAATTCCAATAATTAAACAGGGCACAAGTGCGTGTTTAATCATTATCAGGGCTTGATTCAGAAATCGTCTTCGCAGAGAGACACTGAAAACCTCCTCATAGAGAAAGACACTGAAAGCGTCCTCATAGAGACACTGATAATGTACTCATAGAGAGAGACACTGAAAGCGTCCGCATAGACACTGAAAGCGTCCCCATGGAGAGAGAGACACTGAAAGCGTCCTCATAGAGAGAGACACTGAAGCATCCGCATAGAGAGAGAGAGACACTGAAAGCATACGCATGGAGAGACACTGAAAGCGTCCTCATAATGAGAGAGACACTGAAAGTGTCCGCATAGAGAGAGAGAGAGACACTGAAAGCGTCCTCATAGAGAGAGAGAGAGACACT
>CAIGQQ010030823.1:831315-852939 GCA_903798035.1 Danio albolineatus | reverse complement strand
GAGCAGATTGTTATGGGTTACGAGCCCATCAGCGCGAGCGCGAGTGCGAGTGCTTTCGCTTTGTCGCTTGCGATCGCGTGCGCGTCAATATTTAAAATAACAAAGATCTTAACCTGGATTATATCAACTGGGAATGACGGAGTTACTCTCTAACGAGAGAATAATGACGGAGAGGCTGCATGTACTGGTGAAGATTAAAGACACAGATGAGAGGTTTGCACAGACGGGGCTCTATTTCGTTTTGTTTTTGAACCTAAATGAGGCATACATGTCTGCTGTGTCTAGTTTTTCTGTAATTTGGTAACATCGGAGACTGTGTGGGGCTGTGTGTTCATATATGCTGCATTTATTTATTTATTTGATATAATCGCGAACCGTAGGCTATTTCGCATCAATGATCTGCAGTTATAATCAGATCATGTTCAGTCAGTAATGACATTTTTACACCAGTGTTTTTGTGTATAATAAAGCCTCTTTTTGTGAGAAGTGCTTCTCGTATGATTTTTGAACGACCCATAAAGCTTTACTGTAGACATGTCCTCGAGGGAAAATGACGTCGACAAACTTTCTGTCGTACACCACGCCCATCAAAAGAGTACCCTTTTGCAGTGGAAACGCAAGCCTGATAAAGGTGACCCGTACCGTACCGTACTGTACCACTCAGTGGAAACGGGCCATTACAATCTCAGCCAAACACACAAATGCTCTTATTCATGATTGTTTGCCTGTACGGTTAGCAACTATTCAAGAGTGGCACATGCTGTAAAAACTAGAAAATTAAAATGTGACTTGTTAATTTTCAGATGAGATGGTGAAGGAGGAGAGTGAAGAACTGAGTGAAGATGAGGAGAAACATCATATCAAGAGAGAAATCGAAGCTCACACAAAGACTGAAGATAGTTTTTTAATGGACGGAACAGCCGTAAATGGTTTCACCTGCACTCAGTGTGGAAAGAGTTTCAGCCACGAATACAATCTCAAGCGTCACACGATGATCCACACCGGAGAGAGACCTTTCAAGTGTTCATATTGCAACAAGAGCTTCAATTGTTCAGGAAACCTGAATAATCATGAGAGGATCCACACTGGAGAGAATACACACAAATGTGATCAATGTGGAAAGAGTTTCACAACACCGTCGCATTTTAAAGCGCATCAGAAGATCCACACTGGTGTGAGAGAGTTTGAGTGCTTTTCATGTAAGAAGAATTTTTTTACATCTGGAGACTTGAAGAAGCACCAGAAGATCCACACTGGAGACAAACCACACGTGTGTTCACACTGCAACAGGGGATTTACTCATTCAGCACAGCTGAAAGTACACGAGAGGACTCACACTGGAGAGAAACCCTACACATGCACTCAATGTGGGAAGAATTTCACACAATTATCAAACCTCATGAATCACATGAGGATTCACACCGGAGAGAAACCATTCACATGTTCTCAGTGTGGAAAGAGTTTCACACAATTATCACACCATATAGATCACATGAAGATCCACACTGGAGAGAGACCACACAGATGTGATCAGTGCAGCAAAACATTTTTGAGGCCTGCAGATCTAAAGAAACATCTTAGAGTTCACTCAAAGGAGAAGCCTTACTGTGCGTTCACATCGAAAGTGGCGAGAGCATCAAAGTAGCCGGAAGTCATTCATTTTCAATAGTAGCCAGCGGCGAGAAGCAGTCTTCATCAGTGTGGGCGTCGAAGAGAGCTGAAATCAAGTCAACTTTATGGCAATGAGCTATGACGCGGTTCAGCGGAAAGCAATCTGACTGTAGAAGTCCGCCGCTTGAGGTGAGTCCAGAGGACATGGTCACTGTGAACTTTGGTTCCGACCACAGCTGTTCCCAAGGGTTTGATTATTGCGGTCGCTGGATATCCAATTACTATGTTTTCTTACAGGGACGTACATTAAAAAAATATACGAATGTTCGTTTAATGTTTTGTTTTGTTTTACTTTAATAAAGTGGGAATGTCATGCGACAGTACAAAACTGCTTCAGAATATTTCGGACATATGGACACACGTTGGATAAGTGAAGCAAAGCCACAGCACATGCAACAACTTGATCTTCTATTGTTAAATGAGTCTGATTAAAAAGTGCAACATTTTCACGCTAAAAAGCACATTTGATTCAATGCAGTTTCTTTGGATTGCTTTAAGAAGCTCCTTAAGACACATTTTAATCTGTAATTGTTACGTTTATGGCGTTATACAGTTTGGGGACTGTTGTTTTTGCTTTTGCTGGTTTCGTTTTGCGTTTATAAGATCTGCGGGTTGGCTGTGTTGGATGTCAATCATTCGGGACACGGACTGACATGCGATGACGCAATTGAGAAGAGCTCCACTCGTTGCGCTGCAGGACGGTGGGACGCTATATAAGGAAAACGCCGCATCAGTTCGGGATAGCCGGCGTTTCGTGTAAACTTGAGCTGTGTTTGACATTTGTTTTCTGCATTTTTTGCTTTGATCCATTAGTGTTTGTTTAACTTTTGTCGGTGGGCTTCGTTTGCCATTTAAATTGAAACGTTTTTGTCTCAAACTTTTGAGTATTGGAGTGTGAACGTCTTATCTGTCTATTATTCTAGACGGAGGAGAGGGAATAGGTAAGATCTGTCACGTGGTGTACATTGCGCACACGCAGTATTACTTTAATTATACACACTAGATTACGGATTTGTGCCACGTTTGTACGTTTTGTTTTGGTAGAAAAGAGTAGGCAAGATACGACGTCTCAGACGTTGAAGGTTTACTTTTTATTTCTGTAGTTTTAGGGGAAGAGTTTAAAGGGCCACGAAACCCCCCTGGCTCAGCTGGTTGTTTTCACACCTACAGTCTGGAAAAGCTCAGGAAAGTGGGTGTGTCCAGCTCTGTTTAGGTGGGAGTGTCAGGGGAGGGAAAGAGGGAAGGTTTTGCATAAAAATGGGAGTTTCCATTTGTGCAAGTGCTCATTTTCAAACAATCAACACACACACACACAGACGCAGGGGAGAAAGACAGTGACTGTTTACATGGACATCAGTCATCCAATTATTTGCCAAATTATTAATTTGTCGACTTTAACTGCAGTTTAGCACTTTTACTTAAATCCAGGAACATTTCCTGCATGTCCCCCGTGACAAACGAGGTGTGAGAAACTATTAAGAGTGTTGTTTTAATGGAGTGTTTGATACCGCGCGGCGTAAGGCAGAAATAAAAACCCTCCGCAGACTATCCTGTCACAAAATGCGGCGAAAATTCTACACGAAAGTAATTGTTTGACTGCAGTGTTTACACTCGGAGAGCAGAATTTACTGCAGATCTTTCAGTCTTTAATATTGTACGGATATTAACGTGCTGTAAACTCAGTAACCGTTAATCATTTTGACAAAGATCTGTCTTTAAACATTGAAAGAGTTACGAACTACTAACTAACTTTCCCATCTGAATAAACAAACAAAGAGCACTGATCGCTTACTAAATCTGTAGACCAGGACAATCAACATAAACTGAAGCGGCGTCTGTTTTAAAAGGAGGCGAGCGGCAAATCCCGATTAACCATTTTCAGATGCGGAAAGCTCTCGGGGGAAAAAATAAGTTTCTTACAGACGCATTTCTGCTGTGCAGGCGTGGGAGTCCAGCTGCGCTCTCATAGCGGAAATGAAGACTAAACCTTCGTTGCAGCACATAAACACAACACTGCCGCCCTGTTTGTCCAAACAATTCTTCCACTTGTTTTGGAAGCACAACGTGGCGTCCCTGCCGTCTGGACACTGCAACACGTACACACAGTCTTCGCAGCTCTCGTGCATATTAATTAGTTGCGCCGCATACACAATAGAGCGCGCTGATTGGCTTGAACAAAGGCTATCTCATGAATTAATGCCGCACGCGCAGAGACGTCAGAGTGTTCTCGCCAGTACAGACGTCCGCTCTGCACGCTGGAATACACGCATGGATCTCATCGGCGTGACGCAGCCTCAAAAATTCAAACCGGAAGAACGAATTTGCTCGAAATAGCGCAAAAATTACCAATTTTCACTTTTTAGTCAATTATATGTGTCCTAATAGTGTTTATAGCAGCGTGGGGCACATATATGACTGTCAACAGCTTAACACATGTGTTTTGGTGTTTCGTGGCCCTTTAATGGATTAGTTGGTTGATTTTTGTTTTATTCTTTTCTTTTGTATTGCACAGTCCCTTCCCTTTGTCCTCCGTATGTCTTTTAAATTTTATTAAATTAATAATTTGTAAAAATAGTTGTCTTATTTCTAATTATTTTTGTGTGAAACCTTGTTTTCCCATAAACATTTAAAAACACACAGCTTGTTTATAATACACAAGTTCACTTTAACAGCACTTTTGTGTCTTGTTGTTCCTTAATTTATTACTATTATCGTATTATCTTATTTTATTATATTATAATAAAAATAATAATAATTTTTGCACAATATTGCATATACCATTATCATTTATATTATATTATTATTAAATAATGATTTTTTGTTCTTGGTTTTTGTCCGAGGGCATAGAGAAATTTCAGTTTTAGCCAGAATGTGCTTCTCAAAAAAAAAAAAAAGTATTGCACAATGAGTTATCGCGATAACGATACTTTTATTGTTTTTTATTATTATTAGTAATGATTATTTTTATTCTCCGTTTTCACCCAAGTGCATCTAGAATTTTCATTTCACAACGAATTGTCCTCGGTTTTCGTTCAAGTACATCCAGAATTTTTGTTTTGGCCCGGAATGTGCATCTTTCCAAAAAGGGAATTTATTGCACAATATTGCATATACCAGTATCGCGATATCGATAATTTTATTGAAATTATCATTATTAATAAATAATTATTTTCCGTTCTCCGTTTTCACCCAGGTGCACCCAGAATTTTAGTTTTTGGCCAAAAATGTACATATCTAAAATACACATATAAAAATATTTATATAAAAAAGGAATTTATTGCACAAAATTGCATATACCATTAGCGCGATAACTATACTTTTATCGTTTTTATTATTATTATTGTTGTCCCTGTAAATGGCAGCAATAATTACACATGGCTTAATGTTTTCCTTTTCATTTTCCCTTGGTCAACAAAAGTAACAGAAAGAGATGTAACAGTAATCTTTAGCTTTTTTTATTGTTTTATTGATTATTGTGACGTGACTTTTTGGCTACTCACTGGGAATTTATGTAAGCTTGTAGTTCTGGCCTGGGTTGCATTTGTATTTGTGGTTGTTTATCTTGTAGGGCAGTGGTTCTCAAACTGTGGTACACGTACCATTAGTGGCACACAAGCTTCCTTCTAGTGGTGCGCGGAGGAATCTCTGAATATTAAAGTAAAAAATAAACACCCTTTGACTCGTATGATAACACCGATGTGATCAGTAAATTGATTTTCACAGGCTAAACCTTTTATTTAACGGCTGAAAATATTAAATATTCTTAACTAGAATAATTAATCTGCCTTGTTTTTGAAATGTACAGTGCTTTATCTGTTTAATTAGGCTTACTATGCTACTGTACTTCAATACTGGTTATTATAGTGGTACTTGGAGAGACTATTTGTTTCTGAGGTGGTACTTGGTGAAAAAAGCTTGAGAACCACTGTTGTAGGGAATAGTCATTGGTTTGACTCCAGTATTTATCATACTGTATCAAATCTCGTCTAATTACCAACTGATGATTAAATTATGATGTGTAATCCATGACTTGTATATTACCAGTATCTCATTTTGGAAAAAATATTACTGCATATAAAAATATAGTGACTAACTAGTAATATTTACTTTCTGGTCTGTGTGTTGGTCTGTGTATTTCTCCCGCACTTCTCCGCTGATTGGACAGATAGGTAAAAGATGAAAGTGACTATTTACATGCACCATCTTAAGTTATAATGAGATTTAAGCAACATTGTGATTAAATATTACCTCATATTTGGGTCAATTAGGCCCAATTGTACCCTTTAAGCCCTTACCTGTCTCTATTCTCATTAGCTTGAAGGTGTGGGGGTAAGGGCCGTATAGCTCCTCAAACAGAGATTTTTCAGCAAGTGAAGAAGTGTGAGAGCTTTCTCTGAATATGCCAGTTAAAGCTATAACATGGCTCCAAAACAGAGCAAGGAGACCCACAAATGTGAAAAAGGGCATTAATAAGGATTTTTAGCAAAACAAACTGTTACATTGATGTTCAATAAAGATGGATAGTTCATGCTTGCATTAAAAACAACAAACATTACTCATATTTAGTATTGTTTTAGGGGTGAAAAATCACTGAAACAAAGCCAAACAAATATCCTTGGTTGGAATATTTACTACTAAATGCTGTGAAAATCCTTATGATCATCATTTTGATGCAACAATACAAATTAAATTGAGTAAATCAGTTTTCTCAGCAGTGCATTATGCATGCGGAGTGTGTAATGGATCATTAATATTTAGTAGATTCAGACCAGGGCAGACAAATAACCTCCCCAATCAATGCTAATGTCAAAATTAAAAGCTTAACTGTTTTATTGCAAATGCAGATAATAACATTGTAAATGTAAATAACTGTTTACAGTGTGCATGTGCATGTATATGTAGGAAATATGAGGTTTTCTTTCATATTTGAGATTATCATCAATGTTCACGGCAGTCCGCACATTTACATTCATTCATTCATTTTCTTGTCGGCTTAGTCTCTTTATTAATCCGGGGTCGCCACAGCGGAATGAACCGCCAACTTATCCAGCATATTTTGTACGCAGCGGATGCCCTTCCAGCCGCAACCCATCTTTGGGAAAGCACATTTACACTCAATTTCTATATAAAGGAATCAAAAATGCTGCATTCACGGAGCTCGCAAACTGCGCTGTTCTTTTTGTTTTTATTTATTTGCTTCAAGCTTTCATTTTTTATTTTTATTTTATTAACTTTTGTAGTTTTGTAGATCAGTTTGATGATGGTTTCACTTTCACATTACAAGATGTATGGTATTGCCAAAGCAGGCTTTTCACTATTTGATTTAACAATATAATTTTTTTTTGCCAAAGACTTATTTTATGAATTAAGATAATTCAAAATTCTTTTTATTTCTAGAAAATGTATATATTATATTATTTTTTCAATATTTGACAGAACAAACGTTATACGATAACTTGCCTAATTACCTTAACCTGCCTAATTAACCTAGTTAAGCCTTTAAATGTCACTTTAAGCTGTCTAGAAGTGTCATGAAAAATATCTAGTTTAATATTATTTACCATCATCATGGCAAAGATAAAATAAATCAGTTATTAGAAATGAGTTATTAAAACTATTATGTTTAGAAATGTGTTCTCCGTTAAACATAAAAAATAAACGGCGGCTAAAAATTCTGACTTCAACTGTATATATACGACACCATTGCGTTGAGTCTTCTATAGTTTATGCGTAATGAATGTCATTTTGTAAGGATATAAATAAAAATAAAGTCCGTCGTTGTTCCCGCCTCGCCGTGATGACGTCAGCGCTGACGCGTTCATCCAGCGTCGAGTCTTCAGAGATGAGGTGAGTCGTTCACGCTTTTTCTCGTGTTTACACAACAATAAAACACACTTTACAGTTTATTAAAGCGACAATCTGCGACTAGTTTCTGCATTGAGTTCACCTCTATCTGTGTGTCTGCTGACCAAAACAATACAGCAGGCGGAGAGGAGCTCTGAGAGGAACATATGAGCTCAGTGTTTGTGTTTACTGTGTGAGGTTTCCCCGTTTGTGATTATTTCTCTAAGTATGTTCTGTGAAGGGAATCGTGGATCTTCTGCGGCAGATATGTGAGCTTTGATGCAGAAAACAACAGTAATAGTTTGTGTAGATTTTTGTTTTCTAAATGTTTTGGGGATCTCTCAGTTTCTGTACATTAATGTGCTGCTGCTAGCAATCTAATCGGTTTATTGGTTGATATTTAAACGAGATATTTATTTAAATACTTTCTTATATTGTTTATAGTCTGATGTTCATCAGTATCAGAATTATTATTAAATCCTTTTTTTCATGTCTAGTTTTTTTTCTCATTCATTATACTGATGTCTTCAGATTTACATATTGGCACATTAATGTTATTGGTGTCAGCTGACTGAGCAAATTTCATAATCACATGTTGTATTATCTAGAGGGTATAACTACATAACATACTATTTATTTCATTAATCAGTGTAAATGAGTCAGATTTCTCTGTTTATTCTCCTGAAGCTCCATCAGTGAAAGACAAAGACAGAGTTTATTGAAGGACAGTGAGAAGATGAGTGATCCAGAACCCTGCAGAATTAAACAGGAAGAGACTGAAGAACTAATAGGTTTGTGTTTATTCATTACTCTTCAATAATGAGGCTGAACAACCGTGAGGTTCATCTTTAAGCGCTTCATCAGTTTTACTTCGTTTTCTCATATTAACTTATATCACTTTTCAGATGTGATGTTGAAGGAGGAGAGTGAAGAACTGAGTGAAGATGAGGAGAAACATCATGTCAAAACTGAAATGGAAGCTCAGACAAAGACTGAAGATAGTTTCTTAATGGACGGGACAGCCGTAAATGGTTTCACCTGCACTCAGTGTGGAAAGAGTTTCAACATCAAATACAATCTCAAGCGTCACATGATGACTCACACTGGAGAGAAAACACACAGATGCGATCAATGCAGCAAAACATTTTTGATTTCTTCAGATCTGAAGAAACATCTTAGAGTTCATGCAAAGGAGAAGCCTTATTCATGCACTGAGTGTGGAAAGAGTTTTACAATGCCGTCATATTTAAGACAACATCAGCAGATCCACACTGGTGTGAAAGAGTTTGTCTGCTTTGAGTGTAAGAAGAGCTTCTTTAGAGCTGAAGACTTGAAGCTGCATCAGAGGATCCACACTGGAGAGAGACCGTACAAGTGTTCACACTGCGAAAAGAGATTCAGTCGGTTACAAACACTGAAAACACACAAGAGGACTCACACTGGAGAGAGACCGTTCACATGTACTCAGTGTGGGAAGAGTTTCAGGCAATCATCATCCCTCAATAAACACAAGATGATCCACACTGGACAGAATACACACAGATGTGAACAATGCGGAAAAGTATTTTCGAGGCCTTCAAATCTGAAGATCCATCTTAGACTTCATGCAGACGAGAAGCTTTATTCATGCTCTGCATGTGGAAAGAGTTTCACAACTCAATCGCATTTTAAAGCGCATCAGAAGATCCACACTGGTGTGAGAGAGTTTGAGTGCTTTTCATGCAAGAAGAATTTTTTTACATCTGGAGACTTGAAGAAGCACCAGATGATCCACACTGGAGAGAGACCCTACGTGTGTTCACACTGCAACAGGGGATTTAATAATTCAGGACATCTGAAAGTACATGAGAGGATCCACACTGGAGAGAAACCGTACACATGCACTCAATGTGGGAAGAGATTCACACAATTATCAAACCTTATAGATCACATGCTGATCCACACCGGAGAGAAAAAACACAAGTGCGATCAGTGCGACAAAACGTTTTTGAGGCCTTCAGATCTGAAGAGACATCTTAGAGTTCATACAAACGAAAGGCCTTATTCGTGCGCAGAGTGTGGAAAGAGTTTTACTCAGCAATTCCATTTTAAAGCACATCAGAAGGTCCATGCTAGATAGCAACTATACACGTATTCAGTGTTGAAGAGTTTTCCACGATCATCATCCCTTAATGAACACATGAAGATCCACACTAGAGTGAAAAAGCATAAATGTGATCGATGCGGCAAAACAATTTAGTCTTAAAAAACATCTTGATCTTCATACTGAGGAGAAGCTTTAGTCTTGTAGTTTGGTCCTGTTAGATCTAAATGCTGCATCTGATACAATATGTCAGCGTATATTGTTGAATATTCTTCGCTAGTGGGTCTGTTTATCTGGAACTGTCAAACTGGTTTACGTTGTGTCTTTCCGAACGCTCTCAGTTTGTCTTTCTGGGTGCCGTTGGGTTAGGGTGTCCCACAGGGATCAATTCCGGGTCCACTTTTATTTAGTATTTATATGCTCCATTTTGGCATGGTGGCTCAGTGGTTAGCACTGTCGCTTCACTGCAAGAAGGTCGCTTGTTTGAGTCCCGGCTGAGTCACTTGGCATTTCTGTGTGGAGTTTGCATGTTCTACCCTTTTGGTGTGGGTTTCCTCCAGGTGCTCCGGTTTCCCCCACAGTCCAAACACATGCGCCATAGGGGAATTGGGTTAACTAAACTGTCCATAGTGTATGGGTGTTTCCCAGTGCTGGGTTGCTACTGGAAGGGTATCCACTGCATAAATACGTGCCGGAATACTTAGTGGTTCATTCTGCTTTGGCAACCCCTGATAAATAAGAGACTAAGACAGGCAGGTTATTCAAAAACACCTGAGTTTGAGTCTTTGAGTATGTGTAATATGTTAATTTACACCACTGCGCATCACTCCAGTGATTCAGCGACACTTGGCTCCCTCTTCACTCACGTATTGATTATAAGACTCTGATTTTAACCTACAAAGCAGCACTTTGGTTCACTCCAGATTACATTTGTGATCTGGTCACTCTTTCCACTCCTCACGGTTTTCGCTCTGCCTTTAGACTCACTTAGCGAACATTGGAAGTGCCGGTATAAGAATACATGCGCACTGCGATCGGAAGCTGACGAAACCATTATGTTTGGTGTTTTGTGTTTAGGAAGTGTGTATTTACGTTAAGAGTGTTTATGTTTTGTTGTTAATTATATATTGAAGATTTTTTCTAAATGTGTGTAATGTGAAGTGTGGATTACATGCAACGTTTGTGAAATGTTATGCTTACCCGTGAATGGTATAGCCCACAAACGGGCGGGAGTTTGGGCTATATAAGCCAGAGCCCAACTGCAGAACGAGGCTTGTTTACCAAGTCTATGCAAGAGTGCTACTGCGGTGCCTCAGGTGAACTCCTATGTTGCTGTTGTACCTGTGTTTGTAGATATAATTGGAGTGTTTTTAGCTGATTTTCCTGTTTGTTGTTTCTTTGGTGCTTTTATTGGTGATTTTCCCTTGTTTTGCACTTGTTTATACTTTCACTGTGGATGGACTTTTTGGCACTGTAAATAAACATCACCTTGCACCAGTGAGCCATCATGTTTGATCCCTCACAAACTCGCGTTTGTCCCCTGAAGGCGAGCTGGTGGGCTCGATTTCATCACAGTATCTCGTGCTGAAGGGTACACGGGAGAGCTTTTTTCGTAGCATGTCTACATTTTGGAAAGCACCACCCACAATTATCAGGAATGCAGTTTCTTTAGATTGCTTTAAGAAGCTTCTTAAGACGCATCTTAATCTGGAGTCTTGAGCTTTTTTATTGATCGATTATTGTGGCGTGACGTTTGGCTTGTCACTGGGAGTTTATGTAAGCTTGTAGTTCTGGCTTGGGTTGCATTTGTGTTTGTTGTTGTATGTCTGGTAGGAATATTGATTGGTTTGACTCCAGTATGTATCATAAATGTAAAAAGAAATCTCTCCTAATTAACAACTGATGGGAATGCCGTGAACCAGCCAAAAAAAGAAAGGATGTGGGAATATTCAAAGACTGTTTTATTGTACGTGCAGATGATAATATTGTAAATGTAAATATCTGTTTACAGGGTACATACGCTGGAAGATTATCATCAACCATACCTGTCAACCCTCCTGTTTTTCCCGGGATTCTCCTGTATTTTACAGTTTTATCCCGCTATCATCCCGTAAAGGTGTTTTCCCGTATTTCTCCCGTATTTTCAGTCTTTCTCTGAAGGGTGGCGATAAACATTAAAGAGCCGATCCTCCTTATACGCAACCCATACCGCCGAACCACCAGGGGCCGCCCCTTGCTCTTAAATGTGAGTCAGTTCTGTGCTTTCAGTTTATTTAGGCATGAAACACTTTGAAATAAATATAAAAACGGCGTGACTCCTTTTCCTTTTCATTACAGGTGCCGTTGCTCCTCCTGTGCAATCCTCAAAACAGTCATAAAGCGGTGCGTGACTGTCAGACGCGCTCCATAGTGATAAACAGACGCTGTTTCCCAAACGGATTCTGTACATGCGATTTGAAGCGGAGTGAAAGTCTGGGTTTTGGGTGCGTGTTTGAACAGACAAATACACATAATTAATAATAACATTTAAAGATGTCAATCTTAATGTTTTTTTTCAAACGTAACTAATTTCTAATTCCTAAATGAGCATAAAACGTTAGGAAAGCAATCAAATGCTTCATTATAGCGTCAGATGTGTGCATTGTTAAAGTGACGCCTCTGTTATTTAATGTAATCAAACTAAAAATCTGAATAAACGAGATTCATTCGCTGCTCTTTATTCAGAATGTGTGAGTTATGCAGCGAGATAAAGATTCATGAGATTTGATAACTTGATTCTATTTCTTTATAACAGCAATTTTTTATAAGCTAAACTGTGTGCTAATGTATACTATTACATTTTTTTCTTTCTTTCATTTTTTTTTTATTATCCCTTATTATGGTGGGCGGATCCCTTATTTTCACATCCCAATGTTCACAGGTATGCATCAACGCCCACGCAGCACATTTACACTCTTTTTCCATATAAAGGAATTGAAAATGCTGTTCCTTTTGTTGTTGATTTCTTTGTGTGCTTCAAGCTGTTATTTCTTGCATTTTTGTTTTGTTAACTTTTCTAGTTCAGGAAGAGATCATTTTGTAAAACGTCAAACGCAAGCTATCTTTACTGAGGTTTATTTGTCGCGGAGGTGGCTGATGGTTTCACATTCAGAAGATGTATAGAATTGCCAAACAATGCTCTGTTTTTCACAGTTTGATAGAATGATATCATTGTTTCAGCCAAATTCGTACTAGATAAATGGAGGTATTTCAAAATTCCTCGGTTGTTTATTGTTTTTAGAAAATAATTGAATCTATTCCGTACTCCCTTTAAAATCAAAACTACTAAATTAAAATATATATGTGTATATATGTATGTATATATATATATATATATATATATATATATATATATATATCACAGGCACGTTGAGTTTTACTCTTCAGACAAAATCGCTGCATAAATTCCCGGATGTAGTTGTCAACACTGTATTAGAGTTAGATACATGTAACTGTATGACAAGGAGGAATCAGCATCTAACACAGAGTTATTTTATCTTTAACTCTAGAACTTCAACACTTTACTCTGAATTACCGCAACACTTAAAATTGAACACTAATGAATTTGCTGTGTATGCTCTGCTTCTAGGGCGCCACGGTGGCCAAGTGGTTAGCACGTTCGCCTCACAGCAAGAAGGTCACTGGTTCGATCCCCGGCTGGGCCAGTTGGCATTTCTGTGTGGAGTTTGCATGTTCTCCCCGTGGTTGCATGGGTTTCCTCCGGGTGCTCCGGTTTCCCCCACAGTCCAAAGACATGCGGTACAGGTGAATTGGGTAAGCTAAATTGTCCGTAGTGTATGTGTATGGATGTGTTTCCCAGAGATGGGTTGTGGCTGGAAGTAAAACAAAATGCCGGATAAGTTGGCGGTTCATTCCGCTGTGGCGACCCCGGATTAATAAAGGGACTAAGCCGAAAAGAAAATGAATGAATGAATGCTCTGCTTCTGTCACAGAGTTGATCATCTTTGCATGGTGAGTATAAAAGCTGAAATATGTAGAGCAGCTCTGCGCTTTCTGACTTTTATATACTGTATGTCGTGGGCCCTTTATTCTCAACGGAGGATAAAGTAAGGATTTTATTTCTGTTATTTGTATTTTGTTTATTCTACTTTTCCCACTGGATTTTATTTCTATTAATTAAAGTGTTTTATTAATTTTCTTCAATGGGGGTGGGCATTAAGATCATTTTCCAGAAACCTATCAGTTTATCCTGTGGTAAAGTATGAATCTGACATTTCTTTAAGCAAATACATTATAAAGATGGTCCTTTAACTAAACTCTGGCTAAGAAATGTAGCCAAGAGAGGATTTTGGTTTATGTTTATTTAATTAGGGTAATTAAATAAAGGCGATCCCGCACATATTACAATATATATATAAGTATTACAAAAATCTGATATTGTAATACTTTAAATGTTTCTTTTTTCACATATATTTCTTGGATCTAATATGATAATATTGCGTTGAGTTTTTCACTTTTTGTTAAGTTTTACGTCATTTAAAAAAAAAAAATCCTTTTTTTTTTTTAGATCCAATAACAAGCATACAAAGGTCGAACTACACAAAAAGACAATGATAGTAACTTAACAGATAAATATGAGTAACATTGTAAAGATATAAAACCGTAAAAAAAAAGGTTAATAAATAAATGAAAAGAAAAATCCGCCGTTGTTCCCGCCCGCAGTGATGACGTCAGCGCTGACGCGTTCATCCAGCGTCGAGTCTTCAGAGCTGAGGTGAGTCGTTCACGCTTTTTCTCGTGTTTACACAACAATAAAACACACTTTACAGTTTATTAAAGCGACAATCTGCGACTAGGTGTCAGTTGACTGAGCAAATTTCATAATCACGTTGTGTAATCTATAGGGTATAAACTACATACTATTTATATCATCAATCAGTGTAAATGAAGAAATTTTCTCTGTTTATTCTTCTTAGTCGCCATCAGTGAAAGACAAAGACAGAGTTTATTGAAGGACAGTGAAATGATGAGTGATCCAGAACCCTGCAGAATTAAACAGGAAGAGACTGAAGAACTAATAGGTTTGTGTTGACAGGTGTTATAAGCATGCATGAAGTCTTATTCACATTCCTGACATGTCACATCATGATTATGAAGGTTTCATCACAGTCTTTTGATGTAAAACACTTTTTCTGCTGATTTTGGTTTTAATATTTAGGATAAGGCGTGTGCAGGGCCAGACGGAATCTGCGGCCATTTTTTGCTATTTCTGTTCTGTTTAACAAAAATCTGCGGATTTATCCGGCATGATTTTATGAGTATCATAACTAAAACCTTAATATATGAAATAAAAACGAATACATTTTTAACTTTTATTTAATGTTTACAATGCAAATCCAATTAGATCCACTTTATTTGGTAAACAAAGCCAGTCTCTCGTACAAAAGGCAGAAAATAGTACTTTACAAACTGTATTGTAAATTAATCATATGAATATTTTCATATTAGTCAATAATATTACTGAAATAAATTAAAAAACTGAATAAATATAAATTTACACACATTTACACCAGTAAATAAACAGAATCAACGATGGGCTAAAAATATGCGGAATTCTGCGCACAGATTCCGTGTGGGCCTAGTCATGTGTTTGATCTTCAGTACTGTACTTTTTACTGTACTTCAGTAATAAGCCTTTGTTTTATTTGTTCCTATCAATATTCTCTACTGCTGAATGGGTGAAACTAAGTTACCACTTACACTCACCGGCCATTTTATTAGGCACACCTGACTAGTACCTGGTTGGACCCCCTTTTGCCTACAGAACAGCCTTAATTCTTCGTGGCAGAGATTCAACACGGTACTGGAAATATTCCTCAGAGATTCCACCACATCATAAACATGCTCTATTGGATTGAGTTCTGGTGACTGTGGAGGCCATTTGAGTACAGTGAACTCGTTGTCATGTTCAAGAAACTAGTCTGAGATGATTCACGCTTTATGACATGGAGCGTTATCCTGCTGGAAGTAGCCATCAGAAGATGGGGACACTGGTCATAAAGGGATGGACATGGTCAGCAGCAATACTCAGGTTGGCTGTGGCGTCCACACGATGCTCAATTGGTACTAATGGACCCAAAGTGTGCCAAGAAAAGATCCCCTACACCATTACACCACCACCACCAGCCTGAACCGCTGATACAAGGCAGGATGATCCATGCTTTCATGTTGTTGAGGCCCAATTCTGCCCCGAGCGTCCGAATGTGGAGCAGAAATGGAGCCTCATCAGACCAGGCGACGTTTCTCCAATCTTCTACTGTCCAGTGTTGGTGAGCCTGTGTGAATTGTAGCCTCGGTTTCCTGTTCTTAGCTGACAGGAGCGGCACCCGGTGTGGTCTTCTGCTGCTGTAGCCCATCCGCCTCAAGGTTGGCCGTGTTGTGCGTCCAGAGATGCTCTTCTGCAGACCTCGGTTGTATCGAGTGCTTATTTGAGTTACTGTTGCCTTTCTATCAGCTGGAACCAGTCTGGCCATTCTCCTCTGACCTCTGGCTTTAACAAGGCATTTATGCCCACAGAACTGCCGCTCACTGGATATTTCCTCTTGTTCGGACCATTCTCTGTAAACCCTAGAGATGGTTGTGCGTGAAAATCGCAGTAGATTCTGAAATACTCAGACCAGCCCGTCTGGCACCAACAACCATTCCATGTTCAAAGTCACTTAAATCCCCTTTCTTCCCCATTCTGATGCTCAGTTTGATCTGCAGCAGCTCGTCTTCACTATGTCTTCATGCCTAAATGAATTGAGTTGCTGCCATGTGATTGGCTGATTAGAAATATGTGTTAACAAGCAGTTGGACAGGTGAACTTAATAAATGGCCGGTGAGTGTATATCTCTTTCCACTTGTGTTCCCTTTCAGTTGCTGTGCTTTACTAATAACACTAGAGCAAGGGTGTCCAAACTCGGTCCTGGAGGGCTGGTGTCCTGCAAAGTTTAGGTGCAACCTTAATCAGACACACCTGGGCTAGCTAATCAAGCTCTTACTAGGCTTTCTAGAAACATCTGTGCAGGTGTGTTGAGTCAAGTTGGAGCTAAAATCTGCAGGACACCGGCCATACAATTCTTCTTTTTTTGTGTTCATCTTAAAATTACAGGCAAAGGAGACAAGCAGCAACAGTATTTGAACACTTTCCATCTCAGCCAAACACACAAATGCTCTTATTCATGATTGTTTGCCTGTACGGTTAGAAACTGTTCAAGAGTGGCACATGCTGTAAAAACTAGAAAATTAAAATGTGACTGATTAATTTTCAGATGTGATGGTGAAGGAGGAGAGTGAAGAACTGAGTGAAGATGAGGAGAAACATCATGTCAAAACTGAAATGGAAGCTCACACAAAGACTGAAGATAGTTTCTTAATGGACGGAACAGCCTTAAATGGTTTCATCTGCACTCAGTGTGGAGAGAGTTTCAGCTATGAATACAGTCTCAAGTGTCACATGCTGATCCACACTGGAGAGAAAACACACAAATGTGATCAATGCAGCAAAACATTTTTGATTTCTTCAGCTCTGAAGAGACATCTTAGAGTTCATACAAAGGAGAAGCCGTATTCATGCTCTGAGTGTGGAAAGAGTTTTTCACTGCCGTCATATTTAAGACAACATCAGCAGATCCACACTGGTGTGAAAGAGTTTGTCTGCTTTGAGTGTAAGAAGAGCTTCTTTAGAGCTGAAGACTTGAAGCTGCACCAGAGGATTCACACTGGAGAGAGACCGTACAAGTGTTCACACTGTGACAAGAGATTCAGACGGTTACAAACACTGAAAACACACGAGAGGACTCACACTGGAGAGAAACCGTTCACATGTACTCAGTGTGGGAAGAGTTTCAGGCAATCATCATCCCTCAATAAACACAAGATGATCCACACTGGAGAGAAAACACACAGATGTGATCAGTGCGGCAGAACATTTTTGAGGCCTGCAGATCTGAAGAAACATCTCAACGTTCATACAAACGAGAAGCCGTATTCATGCTCTGAGTGTGGAAAGAGTTTCATAACACAGTCACATTTAAAAGACCATCAGAAGATCCACACTGGTGTGAGAGAGTTTGAGTGCTTTTTATGTAAGAAGAAATTTTTTACATCTGGAGACTTGAGGAAGCACCAGATGATCCACACTGGAGAGAAACCGTACGTGTGTTCACACTGCAACAGGGGATTTACTAATTCAGCACAGCTGAAAGTACATGAGAGGATCCACACTGGAGAGAAACCGTACACATGCACTCAGTGTGGGAAGAGATTCAGGCAATCACCAAACCTTAACAAACACATAATAATCCACACTGGAGTGAAAAAGCACAAATGTGATCAATGCGGTAAAGCATTTTTTAGGGCTTACGAGCTGAAGAACCATCTTAATGTTCATACTGAGAAGAAGCTTTAGTCATGCATTTTGGTCCTGTTAGATCTGAGTGCTGCATCTGATACTATATATCACAGTATATTGTTGAACAGTCTTCACTAGCTGGCTGGTTTATCTGGAATTCTGTTAAACTGGTTTACATCTTATCGGCCTCATTCAGGACGGTGGCGAGTCTGCTTACAGACAGGAGGTTCAAGAGCTGGCTCTCTGGTGCAGTCACAACAACCTGGAGCTGAACACGCTTAAAACAGTGGAGATGATAGTGGACTTCAGGAGAAACCCCCCTGCTCTGCCCCCACTGAGCATCATGGACAGCACTGTGGCTGTAGTGGAGTCATTCAGGTTCCTGGGCACCACCATCTCTCAGGACCTGAAGTGGGACACTCACATTGACTCCATTGTCAAAAAAGCTCAACAAAGGCTGTACTTTCTTTGTCAGCTGAGGAAGTTCAACCTCCCAAAGGAGCTTCTGCAACAGTTCTACACCTCCATCACTGAATCAGTCATCTGCGCTTCAATAACTGTCTGGTTTAGCTCAGCTACCAAATCTGACCTCAGAAGACTACGTCGAATAGTTGGGACTGCTGAGCGAATCATTGGTACAACCCTCCCTACTCTCCAAGAACTGTACTTATCCAGAGCGAGCAGAAGGGCTGCCAGAATCACTCTGGACCCCTCACACCCAGCACACTGCCTTGTGAACTGTTACCTTCTGGTGGACGCTACAGAGCACTGCGCACCAGAACAGCCCGACACAGAAACAGTTTCTTCCCTCAGGCGATTCATCTCATGAACACTTGATGATAATAATCGTGGAACCAACATCACTACTTGCTATACACTTTTACACACATACACTTATTTAACAACACACTTTACATGCCAATTTGCACATAACAGCTGCACATATAATGCTGTATATAGTAATACACCTGTACATACACTTGTCAATTTGTATATTTGCATTTAACACTTACTTCTATTTTTAAATACATTTATTATCTGTTTTTTGTCCTGTCCTGTAATTCTGTTGCACTGTAGAAGCTCTGTCACCAAAACAAACTCCTCGTATGTGTGAACATACCTGGCAATAAAGCTCTTTCTGATTCTGATCTTATCTCTGAACGCTCCCAGTTTCCTTCTGACACATACAAGGTTAGAATAAGTATCTTCAACCCACTCATTTCAATGCAACAATACAAATTCAGGCCCTGTTTACACTAGTGCGTTTTAGTTTTAAAACGGCATTTTAGCATGAAAACGATCCGCGTCCACACTAGCGTTTCACCCAGCGTTTCTGAACATATCTCCGCCCACACTACTCCACCAGAAACGTATATCACGTGACCATTCATGCACTCTGGGCATGCGCGTTCAAGTATAAACAGGAAGCATGTGTCTCGCTCGGCGTTCTAAATAGGGCTTACGCCGCTTGAAACGTGAGCGATTAGCGAGTGCTGGAACAGTAGCTTGCCTCTTGCGAATATATGGAACGTTTCCAAAACTCCGGCGTAGTGTGGACGGATGGCGTAACCGTAGCAAAACCTATGCGTTTTAAAACGAAAACGCATTAGTGTAAACGGGGCCTCAGACCAGGACAAACAAAGAACCTCCCCAATTAATGCTAATGTTCACCCATCAAGAGTGAATGCTGAGAACCAGCCTGAAGAAACGCTGTGACATGATTCAGAATTAACTGGTTTTATTGTATACGCAGATAATTATATTGTAAATCTAAATAACAGTTTACTTTGGACATATTCTAAGGGGAGACAAGAGTAAAAGTGCGACTAACAATCACAGATAGATCACCTTCATCATGACCATGCAAAATACGAGGTCACAATACTGGAAGATCTCACTGATGCTTGCATATTAATGCAAATAGTAATGACACTGAGAGCGAATCCTTCCTGTATATCCTAATTATATTAAATTTGGTATTTTATATATATTATATTAAGTATTGGGCGATCAAGTGGCGCAGTACTAAATATAATATTCCCTGCATTCGCGTGGGTTTCCTCCGGTGCTCCGGTTTCCCCCACAGTCCAAAGATATGTGGTACAGGTGAATTGGGTAGGCTAAATTGTCTGTAGTGTATGTGTGTGAATGAGTGGATGTTTCCCAGTGATGGGTTGCAGCTGGAAGAGCATCCGCTGTGTAAAACGTGCTGGATAAGTCGGCAGTTCTTTCCGCTGTGGTGACCCCACATTAATAAAGGGACTAAGCCGAAAACAAAATAAAATGAATGAATATATTTGGTATTATAACCTTTGGTGGTTCGCTAGTAAGTAAACCTGAATGTCAAACGCAAGCTATCTTTACTGAGGTTTATCTGTCGTGGAGGTTGCTGATGGTCTCACTTTCACTTTAGAAGATGTGTGGAACTTTTCCCAGAGATGGGTTGTGGCTGGAAGGGCATCCGCTGCTTAAAACAAATGCTGGATAAGTTGGCGGTTCATTCCGCTGTGGCGACCCCGGATTAATAAAGGGACTAAGCCGAAAAGAAAATGAATGAATGAATAAGATGTGTGGAACTGGCAAAGAATTTAAATTATTCACAGTATCTCATAGCTATTGACCAATCAGGCGAAAAGGGGGCGGCTCATGCACGCCCACACGTTGAAATCTCGTTTTTTTGCTGTTTGTTTTTTGCTCAAATTAAAAAATACAGTTTTATACTCATTGTTTTTATTTTATGTTTGTTTTAATTCCCCGTTTTGAGTTAAAACAGCATTACAGACGAGCTTTTGTGATTTTGTGCTGACAGAATAACGGAATATTTACTGTTTTAATGGATGTTTATCGTTTTCCAGAATGTGGAATAATCAAGTGGATGAAATTGCTTAGATCTAATATGGCACTATTGCGTTGAGTTTTCCACAGTTTATGCGTGATTTGTGAAGTTTTATGTAATTTTCCTCTATTATAAATTAAATAAATAAATTTAAAAAGTCCTCCGTTGTTCCCGCCTCGCCGTGATGACGTCAGCGCTGACGCGTTCATCCAGCGTCGAGTCTTCAGAGCTGAGGTGAGTCGTTCACGCTTTTTCTCGTGTTTACACAACAATAAAACACACTTTACAGTTTATTAAAGCGACAATCTGCGACTAGTTTCTGCATTGAGTTCACCTCTATCTGTGTGTCTGCTGACCAAAACAATACAGCAGGCGGAGAGGAGCTCTGAGAGGAACATATGAACTCAGTGTTTGTTTACTGTAAGTTTTCCCCGTTTGTGATTATGTAACAAGATAAATGTATAACATAAATATCAGTTTGTGAGTTCTTCATTAAATCCTGCTTTAATGGCAGTTCCTGCTGGTTCGCCGGTGGCGCTGTTGAGCACAGAGCTTGTGTGAACAGCAGCAGAGTTGATGAGTGCTGCTGTGGGTGAGTCGGGTTTTGCTCTAGCTCCACACTAAAAGTTAAAAATATAATTTCAAACATTGTTTAGACGCAGATTTGGAAGTCTAGCATAATCTATATATATTTCTTGATTGCTAGAGTGGGTTTCCTTTTTATATTTGCCTAATTTCGATGCTTTTAATCTCATTTTGATGTTTACCCCCATGTGCTTGTGCTAACGAAATTAT